>PVHY01006813.1:0-71826 GCA_004024945.1 Uropsilus gracilis | reverse complement strand
TTTCTGACTTGTTTCTACCAATATGATTTCTCCTAGGTATATCCATGTTATCAAAAATTAATCAAGTTCATCATTTTTAATTGATGAGTAATAGTTCATTGTGTATCTATACCACATCTGTCTTGGGACATTTAGGTTGCTTCCAAATCCTTACAATTATAAATAGTGCTGCAGTAAACATCCGAGCACAGGTGTCCCTCTGTACCCACATTGAGGTCTCCTTTGAGTAAATTCCCAGAAGAGCAATTGCTGGATCAAATAGTAGTTCCATTTCTGTTACTTTGAGGGTCCACCACACAGCTTTCCATTTTACATTCCTACCAGCAGTGTAAGAGTGTTCCTTTCTCTCTACAACCACCCCAGCACTTGTTGCCTTTTTTTTTTTTTTTTTTTTTTTTTTTTTTGATGTGGGTCATTCTTACTGGTATTGGGGTGGTATCTCATTGTGGTTTTGATTTGCATTTCCCTTATTGCTAATGACATGGAGCATTTTTTTCATGTGCCCATTGGCCATTTGTATTTCCTTTTTGGAGAAGTGTCTTTTTAGTTCTTCTCCCCATTTTTTGACTGGGCTTCTTGTTTTGTTTTTGCTTAGTTGTGTGAGTTCCTTGTGGATCTTAGTTATTAAACCCTTATGACTTTTGTGGAGGACAAAAATTTTTTCCCGGTTGGGCTTTTTGTTTTGTCTGTTGTCTCTTTTACTATACAGAAGTTTTTCAGTTTGAGGTAGTCCCAGTTGTTTTCAATAATATCTTGAGGCACCTGAGGTTAAGAGAAAAGGAGAAAGGAAAGGGACAAGGAGATACAAAGGGTTAAAAAAAGCAGAACAAAATAAAACAAAAATCCTTAATTCCTATATTTTGCTAAACATTATCTTTCTGAGCAAGACAAACCTCTGACCAGGTAGTAGCTCATGCCTGCTGACTTCTGATGAGGTTTGGGCAATAATTGAGTTCATGAGAATTGAGTGCCTTTGAGTATTAAAACAATAGAATAGAGGCAGCTGACCTACTCATGCCTATTTCAGTTACTGTGAAAGCTAGCAGAGTTGAATGCTTAGATAATGTTATTTGCATTCCATTTTCTCCTCAAACTCTCAAATGTATATGAAAAAGACCTTTTTGCTTTTTTATATAGCATATACTTCTTTGCTCATGTTTGGGGACCTACTAGCAAAATTCCTTAAGGTCACAGAGTTGCTGAGAAATAAAATTCAAATGAACCAAGAAATCTACTCCGAACCACTTTCAAATACACAATACAGTACTGTAAACTATACTCACCATGCTGTTACATGACACCTCTTGAACTGACATATCTAATAACTGGAAGTTTCTACCCTCAGACCACCTTCCTGTGTTTTCTGACTTGCCACATCTCACTTATTTAGCTGTTTACTGATATTTTGACCCCCCCCACAAATATATTCAATTCCTCCATTTTCAAATTGAATTAATCATGAACAATGAAAGAATTAGAATTCTGAGTTGTTATTAAAATTTTCATAAGATTGAAATAATAAACTATATTCTGGATGAAATGACACTTCTTCAGAAATCCTCTAAGAGTTTAAACTCTGGGGAATGTTACAGAATGGGATAAATGGTCATTTTTCTAGGTCTTGCTATGTTGCCCAGGGTTGTCTTGAACCCACAGACTCAAGTGATCCCTAGCCTTAGACTCCAAGGTAGCTGGGATTACAGGTGCACACCACCACACTTGGCTGATATATGATTATTTTAAAGAAATATAACTAGAAAGAAAAAGAAATATACCTAGAGTAATATTTAATGATTATCATGCATGTTTTTTTCTAGAAGACAAGTTCAAAAAAATATATTTTCCCCCTTCAAGTGACTTCTTGTAAGACTTGTTTTTATATAAGAAGTCTAGCCTACAATGGAACATGATAGGGAAGTGAGTATTTTCTAAATTCATTTATTGTAATATTTTTTTAGTCTGCTTCTTTAGGAGATTTTAAATGTGTCTGCTCTCTCTTCAGAAACTCATCTAGTCTACAGGGTAGTGAGGAAGTGTTTAACCCTGGGAACTCCCGTTGACATCAAAGAGCATTGTTCTGAAATGCCATGACCCATTTACCACCCAAGGTAGATGTAGAAACATTTCAAATGAAGAATGTCAAACTTAATGTTTTTCCTGAAATCTTACTTTTATGTTTGGCAATTAAGGAACCCCACAGTGTATTGAAATTTGTTTCATAGCCCCTTGAACTCCTTGTAGATCTCTGACTCAAAATAGCCTTCATGATTTCAGTACTGTCTTTTGTGATATGGGTATAATCAACTGCTCTTCCTTTCTAATATCTGTTGGATGAATTAAAATAGTAACTACTGAGCTATTTGCTACTAGCACTTAATGAGGCAAAGAATATAATGTAAATTTTGGCTCAAAGTTTAGTTTTTTTATATATATAGTGCAAATAGAGATGAAGAGGGGAATTTGATATTCTGCAAATAAAGAGGAGGAATTTGATACTGAAATAAAACAACTTTGGCATCCCATGATACTTCTCACTTTTAATTAAAATGCAGTTATAAAGAAAATACATATCATCTGGGTGTGTAATATTAAAATGCACATCATCAGTAGCACCTCAGTACTTGATATTCATTTATTCCTCAGTTGTACCCATTCAGGACAAGGACTTAAGATTGCACAGAAATTGAGGGAGATTTAAAATAAATGAAAAATATGCCACAAATATTTGTATTTCATTTATTTATTGCTTCTTGCATTTATTAATTAATCAATTAGTTATCAAGTGAACTTGGTTACCAGGAGCATGACAGGTGTTGGATACACACTGACAATGCAATGCCAAGATTAGCATATAGGCTGATATTTCAATATTTAAGTGGATTCTCTGTATGTAATTATTTTTAGTACCACTTCTTTTCCAAATTACTTAACATTATGCTCAGGATCCAAATGATTCTCAATAAATGATTATTTATCAAGTGCAAGTTCATCAGAACAGTCTTTTGAAAATGAAAGAAATGTTCCACAAAAAGAAACCAATGCATGAATGCTGAGTACAGATGAAGTCTCTCTATTGTGAAAATGTGACACAGCAGGTGGTTTTTACCTTTTGACCTTCAATGATTCCAGTCATTGGAATTAACAGGTTGGGTTTTTTGCTGAGCACAAGGCAATTTTTTTGTGGCAATTTTTTGCATAGGGCCAAAGAGCAAACTAAAAAAGCAGAAAGTGACTTTTAGTGATTTTTCTGAGCAGCACAAAGACATCATTGAATTGTTTCTCTGTATAGTATAGGAAATGTTTTGCTCTATTTTTACTTACAGAATAGGCTTTTTAATTGTTCAGTCAGCAACTGAGGATGTTTACCATACCTTTTTACAACTTCTTGCTTTATTAATGAGTAATACTAAAATATCTAGCAACTCTTTCATCTTCAAATTTCAGAAGAGATCTTTTGAATTTTTGAAGATGTAATACCAAAGTGTTTCCTGATAACTTGTGGGTATTCAAATTTTCAATGACCTAGTGAAAAACAAAGTATTTATTTAGATTTATTACTTCAATCTGTAGTTCTGTATTTTATACTAGTTAATATTTACTTCAGTGCTAGCTTTTGTGATTCGGAAGGAGTCAAAACAGGTAGAAAAGATTCATAAAAAAGACTTATGAGAGATGCAGGAGGATGCAATTAAACACCTGATTTCTGTGTAAGAGACAGAAAGAAAAGTGTATTCAAGGCATGGAGCA
Source organism: Uropsilus gracilis (assembly GCA_004024945.1). Classification (NCBI taxonomy): domain Eukaryota; kingdom Metazoa; phylum Chordata; class Mammalia; order Eulipotyphla; family Talpidae; genus Uropsilus; species Uropsilus gracilis. The sequence continues at coordinate 68,079 of PVHY01006813.1, read as the reverse complement.
GTCACTAGGGTTTGCAAGCAGTGGCAAGTTTTAAAATAGATATGAATAGATGGATTAATTGAATAGGTAGAGGGGAGAGAGCAGGAAGCAATTTGTCCAGGTAGAAAGGGTGGAAGCTAATGTGGACAAGGTCTGAGATCATGGCGTCCAGTCCTCTAAATGGTTTGTGAACTGCCTTTACACCTGTGATCAATTTTGCGGTTGTTTTATTTAAAAAATTACCTTTAGAGCCTCCCTTCAAGTCCAATCAGTCAAAAATTGCCATTGATTTCTCTTTTGAAATATCACTTCTATCTGTCCTTTCTTTTCAGTCCCGTGACACCACTGCACTTCTGTCGTGCCTCTTTCCTCATGCTTGGCTTATTCCAGCAGCTTACTGACAGATTTCTTGCCTCTAATGCATCTACCTCGAATTTATCCCGCACACTATAACATACATCAGCTAAGCAGTCTTATAATGACTCTTCATCAGATCATCAACCATCCTTTATAGAATTGTCTTAAAAGCCTACGCTGTTATTTTAGGCTCTCAAAATGCTGCAAAACTGTGATTTCCTCATCACCTCCCCCACTCCATAGGAATATTCTTCTATGGAAAGGCTAATCTGTATTTTTCTCTAAACATCTTTTCCACTGCAGACTTGGTGATTTTCCTCGTACTCTAAACATATTCCTAAAAGGCACTCTAGTCATTCTTTACCATGTTAAATCATACCCATTTTTGAAGGAACAATTTTTTTCTCTATGAAACCATCCTATGCCGGTTAATACTGATTCTCATTTTCCTTAAGACTTCCAATGCTATTTCAGTTACTTATATGTATTTTATAATTAACTTTATCCTGCTTCTGTATAATCTCCTTCAATATAATTACTGAATATCAATAAACATTTGACTATGTCTAATTAAACTCTATAGTAAGTACTTAATTAAATATTGGGTTATGAATCAATTGGAAAATAAGGTCAGCTATTCTAAGGTGGGGCAAAATTTGGAAAACTTTAGGAATTTCTCTTGTTATATATACATAAACAAGCAAAAATACCCACTTTTAGAATTTTGACTTTAGGGTTCACAGATTTAAGTCTAAACCCCATATTCCAAGTCTAATAAACTTTCTCTTTTTAAACATCTGATATTATGTAATGTAAACTTAATTAACCCAAAATGAAAGAACTTTAAATCTTAACATTAAAAATAAAAGACTTCTTTTATTATTCTAGCTCTCTCTTTCCTCATACCTTTTCATATAACCGCTACTAATGGGAGAGACTCTTTTTTTAGAAAAAATATTTGTTTATATATATAAAAATTTCACATCTTTGTGATCTCCGGGGTTCACGTCCCCCCCCCCCCCGACCTTTCCCACACTGTCCTACCCTCCCCTCCAGCTGTGTACTTTAATTTGGTTATTAGCTTGTTTTGACTTTTCCTCATGACTTTTTGTTTATCTTTCCCATGTCCCATATAATAGTGAAACCAATTGGTTTCTGTCTTTTTCTTTTTGACTTGTTTCTGCTAATATGATTTCTTCCAGGTCCATCCATGTTATCATAAAATCATCCAATTTATCGTTGATGAGTAGTAGTCCATTGTGTATATATACCACATCTTTTTCATCCAGTTATCTGTTTGGGGACATTTAGGGTATGTCCAGATCCTTGCAATTATAAACAGTGCTGCAGTAAACATCTGAGCACAGGTGTCCTTTTGTAACCACATTGAGGTCTCCTTTGGGTAGATTCCCAAGAGAGCAATTGCTGGGTCAAATGGTAGTTCCATTTTCATTAATTTGAAGGCCCTCCACACAGCTTTCCATAGAAGTTGGACCAGTTTACATTCCCACCAGCAGTGTAAGACTGTTCCCTTCTCTCCAATCCCCGCCAGCACTTGTTGTTGCCTGTTTTTCGGATGTGGGCCATTCTTACAGGTGTAAGGTGTTATCTCATGTGGTTTTGATTTGCATTTCCCTGATTGCTAGTGACGTTGAACATTTTTCATGTGCCTGTTGGCCATTTGTATTTCTTCTTTAGAGAAGTGTCTTTTTAATTCTCCTAATGGAAGAGACTCTTAATGAAGACAGTATTTTCTCTTCACATAGTTGTTTTGGGATAATGAGCATGCAATTATTTTCTTGCATGGGTTTTCTTGTTATCTGCAATTAAATTTCTATAATTAATTCATTAATTTACTCATTCTGAATTTATGGTGTATCTCTTATATAAGTACCATTAGAGGCCAAAGCCTATCAGAAAGAATGGAGATTTTGAAGGGGTTCTGCTTCTTGTTCTAGTGGAACTTATCACATGATTTAATCAAATAACTGTTCATTTAATTTATTTATACATTTAAATATATAAAATCTGTTGTTTATTTACTGAATGATCTAGTTATCATAATTTCGTAAAAAATTAATCAGAAATCATAATTACAATTTGTTAAAATACTACTTCCAATTGTTAAAATATTGGAATGGCTCTTCTCAGGGAGAATAAGTTTATGTTCTTTTCCTTTCTTTTAAGTTTACAGGGATTAACAGGGTACAATAAATATGAAATACTTGAAAGACTCAAAAAATTAAAGGCTGACCCATACGAATATTGCTATCTACATTAGTCAAACTCTTGCTCTTAATCTATTGAACCAATTTAAAGTATTTAAATATGTGTGCTTGTATCTCTAATTGGATTAGACTTTTATATATTACAAGTTATATTTTTTTCATACCTTTTAAATTTGGGTCTATGTCAATCTCTCTTCTTACCTATCCATCTTTTATGAAATTTCTTAGGCTCTGCTCAAGTTTTGGTATTTCTGTTAATTTTCTGTGATGCTTACAGTGTGAAGAAAAAATAATGCAGTGAAGCAAATGACTACTTACCATTTTGTTCATTCATAGTTTCATGGCTATACTTTTGTGTCATCCAATCAAATTTTAGGATTTTTGATGAAAAAGACATTTCCCCCTTAAAAAAAATTTCCTCTTTGATTAACAGAGTGTTATTTACACAAGAGGTCAATGCATAAGAATAGCTCAATTAAATAGACTAATGATTATGCTTCTTCCAGTATACTGAACAGGGAGGAAACAAACAGAGCAAGTAAACAAGTGAAGACTGGAATGAATTTCTAATAATAACAGTTACTGCTGAATGAAGCCATCTTTAGTGGAAAAGGGATTTATATTTTTCTTCGATGTAGTGATAACTAAGGGTTTCGGTGAAAAGAAGTTGGCTGAATTGAAAGAACTGGTGAAATGTTGAATTTCTAGAAAACCAATTTGGTTTAGAAATGAATGTTTTTTTCTCTTCATAAATTTATATAATCTCAAGAGATATTTCCTTAATTATCTGACTTCAATGTGGGAACATACCAAAGCTTTCTTGGTATGCTCAAACTGGTCAATCTTTTTTGGTATGTTTAGCTGATCAATCTTAGCATATACCTATAGAGAGCTTACTTCACAAATAAGACTGACATTGAGGCTTATTGGCACAGATCCAAACTTATCTGCCATGAACACTCCCTTTAATGAAAGCCTGACCATGCCAGATATAACAAATTTGAAATAAATTTAATAAACTTCATTGAAGCTTAAAGTAAAATGGATTTTTTGTTTGTTTGTTTCTGAGACTAGGTTTTGCTATTTTTGCCTGTGGAACTACAGGCTCACGTTGCCCAGGGTACCATAGACTCAGGTAATCCCCAGCCTGAGCTTCCCAGGTAGCTGGGATTACAGGCACGTGCCACCACACCTAGCTATTTTTTTGGGACTAGGTCTTGCTAGGTTACCCCGAGCGGGACTCAAACCACCATCCCTGGTGCCCACTGCAGCTTCCTAGGCTACTGCTTACAGGCATGTGCCACCATGCCCGGCCTGTAAAATGGATTTTAAAAAACCCAAACCAGAAAACACTGAGCCAGAGCTTCAAGTTTTATTTACTGAGTTCACTTATGAATCTTGGAAGACAGTGTAAATATTTTTTTCTTTATTTCTTCCCATTTTATTTACCTTAATGTAACATAAATAAGGAAATAATGTGAGCATGAAGAAGCATGCTTAACTATCTTACCAAAGTTTTAGAACTACAAACAACCCATTCTCATCAAGGTAATTGAAAGATTTTATTTGTGGAAACATTTTAATGACTTCAGGCATTAAAAAGAATTGGATCCGTATTAGTTTTAAATGCATAATGTATTTTCTAAATATAACACACATTGTCTTCCAAGTCTAAATGCCCTGTCTGCAAACCATACAGCAGTCTTCTGGTTTGCGATTATTTTACAGCACCTTAATTAGTATGATCTGTTGAAAGCCTAGTCTTGGTTAATATTTATACAGATGTCTATGCTTAGTAGCCACCCAGTTGTGAACAAACGTAAATGAACCTTTGGTAAACCGTGTGTAATATGGTCATTCATTTTGTATGCACTCAAACCATTTTGCAGCATCACTGCATGCATTATTTATAACTCTCTCCTATGCCTTGCTGATTTGAAATGAGCTCAGAGTCAACTGTTTACAGGCTAAATCTCTTAATATGTGCTCTTGAAATAGAAAGGCTGGAATAAGGCTGACAGGCCCTTGCTAAGCAATAATCAGGGATAATTGCCAATGGTGGCTTGTTCAGGAACAGGTTTCCTGAAGTTCTGGTCATCCACTCTTCACATGGGTATTGCTTATATCATTGGTACAGTTCTGAGATTTGTTGCCAGGACAAATTACACTTGAAACTGGGAGTTATACCTGCTGGGGGACCATGGAGAGTTTGTCTACCCATGTGAATGATTCCACCTCGCACTCCACACTGGAGGCTCAGTCATAGCGGTTCTACTGCAAGGATGCCACCAATTGCTTTGTTTATGAGTCCAGGATTTTTTTTTGTCATCTCCAGAATTTAATTTTAGTTCTGCACTTAACAAATATAACTGTAAGCTAGATAATTAATTATGGTAGTATTATATCTTCATCTTCTGCTGAGATTAATAAACTCAGTATATGTGTTTGTGTGTACATGGTATTTAAGTGTACACAGGTAGGTTTGATACAGGGCAAAAGTGCAGTTAAAAATTGTGTTGGTGCCAAAATGCCCTGGTGGGTGGAGTCTGAAAGAACTGTGAGAGAAAATGGGCAGTGGGAAGAGAGGGCATATAAAAAGGGAAGAGGAGTATAAAAGGCAAAAAGGAAAGGAAGGAAAGAGATGAGAATGATGGACTGAGAGAACAAGCCCATGTGGCCTGGCCAGGGTAAACCCCCTGGGAGAGTGAGCTGGAGGTGGCAAGGAGCCATGGTGACTGGCAGAGGAGTAGCCAGTGTGGAGAGTGTGGCACCGCAGCAAGGTGGCATAGTGATCTGGTACCTGGAGATGACCAGGGATTTGGAAAGTTGATTTGTGCATCAGCAATTATAGAAGTAGTTTGAAGAGCTTTGGAGAAGTGGAGCAGCTTGGACCGCTGGAGAGAGAAGAAGCTGGGGAAAGACTGGAATTTGTAGAGTGCCTGCTCAGTTTTGGACCACCATCTTGGACATGTGTCTTTGGGACCTTTGGGACTGAAAATGGTGACTGGGATAAGATAACTGGCCACTGGTGGCTTTAAGGACTTTTATTTTCCTGGTTAATTTCTCATTGTTAATAAAACCCTGTTGTTGAACTGCATTTGAATGGCAACTGCTATGTATGTGAGTGAAGAAAGTTGGGTGGCAGAAGCTGCATTTTAAGAGTTTTTGTTCCCTGTGGCTTGTTGGTTGGTGGCTTCTGCTCCCCCCCCCGCCCCCTTTTGAGACTAGTTCTGCTATTTCTGCCCATGGAACTGCAGGCTCATGTTGCCCGGGCTACTACAAACTCAAGCAATCCCCAGCCTCAGCTTCCCAGGTAGTTAGGCTTATAGGCGCATGCCACCCTGCCCAGCTATTTTTTGGGACTAGGTTTCGCTGTGTTGCCCCAGGTGAGACTCGAACCACAATCCCCAGACCCTACTGCGACTCCATAGCTGTCACTTAGAGGCACGTGCCACCATGCCTGGCCTTAGCTTCTGCCCCTTTAGACCCAATTTCAGATTCATTCATTTGAATTTGAAACTGTCAGTGCTTCCCTAACATGGAGATGGAGGGAGTGGTGTTTGCTAGCAGCAGTACAGCAGTGTCTTTTTTTTTTTTTTTTTTTTTTAAGAAATAATCTTTTCTGGGTCAGTTGAATACATCTCTTTGTCTTGTGCACGTAATTTCCCCCCCTCCCCCTCACTACATGCTCTTTCACCCCATCATAGACATTTGGGAAAATGGAAATGAAGCAAAGGTGTACATGAGACAGGGGCAATGTCAGCAGGGCTCTTAAAAATAAAAGCCTGAAGAACAGCCCGCTAACATATTTTGCATTTAATTATAACCTGATGTAGAAGTTATAAATGCAATAGAAATATAGACTTGAACAGAAGGTGATTTTCAGCTCTCTCTGTGCATGTGCATGTGTGTGCGTGCACTGTTCAGTCAGGGATCATTCATTAACATTTGAATCAGTACTTTTTTTTTTTTTTTTTTTTTTTTTTTGAGACTAGGTCTTGCTATTTTTGCCTGTGGAACCGCAGGCTCTCGTTGCCCGGGGTACCACAGACTCAAGCAATCCCCGGCCTCAGCTTCCCAGGTAGCTGGGATTACAGGCACACGCCACCACGCCCAGCTATTTTTTTGGAACTAGGTTTCGCTACGGGCCCCAGGCGGGATTCGAACCGCGATCCCTAGCCCTGGCTGCTTATTAGGCTGAAGCTTACAGGCATGAGCCACCGTGCCCGACCTTTCTTAGTATTTGTGACAGTTACAGTAGTACCTGGTGGAAAGCTTTTCTTATTATTCCTTCGAGTACATTATAATTTCTTATTATCCCTTCGAGTACACACACACACACACACACACACACACACACACACACACACACACATATGCTTGAATTTATGCCCACTATTGACCAAAGTTTTGTAAGGAACAAAATTTGGGGTAAGGTAGTGGGAAGGAGGATTTTTATTGAGAATTATTTACAAAAGACTTGTCTCTATGTTTGAACACAAGGGTACAGTTTTATCTATCTGGACCATAACAACATTCATTTAAACCTTTAAAATATATCTTAACAGTGAACAAGATCTTGCTATAGTTAAAATCAGGATTTCATCTTTTAAATATTTAATTCTATGTGGACTCATTTTTAGAAAGCTTTGGTGATTATTCTTGTGATGAAAGGTGGTTAAGTAGTACTATTACATGACATTTTTGTACTATAGTTTTTAATAGAAAGTACATCAGTTCATCTGAGGACCGTTATTAACAATGTGCTTCCCTGAACTTAATTTCATGATTGTATCAGGTTGCTGCAAATGCATTTGCACATTGCAATGAGATGTGATGAAATGAGTTGTAGGTAATAACTATAGCAAAAAAAAAGATGATGTAAACTTGGTTAAAATCTTTTCACTTTTTTTAAAAAAAGCTTGAATTCCTTAAATGTAAAATGACTACCTAATTTTTGATGTGAACTCATTAAGTTCAAAAAAGAAAAAAATTCCTAGAATATTTTTGCACCATTTACTAACTTTTGAAAATAAGCTTTGTGACTTTTATCTCTTGTTTTTTCTCCTTAGCAGAAAACATAGTCAATGTTTATAGTATGAATGGATGAATGAATGAATGGATGAATAGGTATATGAATTCATACCTTTTGATCTTAAAAAAGGAGGGTCTTCCAGTCTATAAATAAATAGTGTGGTAGTATCTTTCCTAGGGTCAACTGTTTTAATAAGCACAATATGACCAGGTGGTCATTCATTTTCCCACTGCATGTCCCAGATTAATATTTCCTAATTAAAAATCTTTCATTTCTATTTAGTGATTCTTGTTTTAACTTTCTTTGCCCTCATTGTGTAGGAAAAGTCTCCAATGACACCCAGCTGCTCTTTGCCTAGGATTTGAGTGCAAAAACAAATTACATGCTTAAAATGGATTAGAATGTCTCACCACACGTTGGTCTGGGATGAATACCCTGCCAGGAGCAGACGGCTCTAATTAGAATGTGCTCCTATTGCAGGGAATTTGATTAGAGATGAGAAAGATATAAATTCTTCATGGGAAGAAATTGTCTGATAAAATTAAAAATTACCTGTATTTCATGGATATTCTGTTTTACTCTTATCCCACAAAGTTGCTAATGCTAAACTCTGCAATATCAAAGTGCATTAATAAACTTGTTAAAACTAAATTATCATTAAATATAAAATATTATAAAATTAGATACAAAATATAGACAGTGGTTAAGGATAGTTTAGGGAAATAGCCATTTCTTCTGCAACTGACTTGCTTGTAACCCTTTTATGGCACCCATACAAATATAAACCTATTCTTTTAAACCTTCATTTTAAAATGAAGGTTTAAAAGTATGGGGGTGGGGACACCATGTGACAATAAAAGCAGTAGAGCTGATTGAATTTGATGATGGAAACATACTTAAATATGCTTAAACTTACAGGAGGGAAAATATCATGTCTACAGAAGACAAACAGATGTATTTTCTTCCATAGCTATATATTCTTTATTTGCCATCCCTCACATGCCTCTTATCCTATCCCAATCTCAATTGCATGTCACCTTTCTCCCAACCCCAATTTCCATAAATTCTGAAGAATTCAAGAGTTGGGAAAATTCTTCAGAGTTTCCATCTCATAATTTCCCCTATAATCAAAGAGATTATAAGTGGAGGAACTGTTATTATTACTTAAATAGACATGCAAGACTTTAAAACAGATCAGGAAATCCTTTAAGAACACTGGCACTTCAAGCATTTGGAGGGAAAAGAAAACCACTAAAACTCAAACCTACAGTTTCTCTGTGGAATTATTCTCCCTTTCATCAAGGACTACAGAGAATTTGACCCTTTTAAAAAGCTTATAAATAGTGATCCCTGTAAACATTAAGCATTATTAAAGACTACAGGTAAAATGCATTAAAGAAAAAAATATACATTGACTGCTAATTCTAAATTGTAGAATCCTGACTTTTAATTTTGAATCTGGTGGTGAATATAGAATGGGAGAGGTGGCTATCACTGCTTGGACCAAGCATCCATCATCTGCACCTTCTTTTCTTATATATTGTCAACTGCCAATTCCTGACTACCTGGTCTGGGTGACACCTGTTTGCTTCCCTTGCCCTTGATTACTAAACTAACTCCAGAACAGTGGTTTTCAGTGGGAGGTTTTTGCTCACCAGTGGACATTTGGTAATATGTGGAGACATTTTTGTTTGTCACACATTGTGGAGCATTGTGTGTGTGCTACTGGCATCTATTAGTAGATGCCAGGGATGCTACTCAGCATCCTACAAGGCACTGAAGAGAACCCAACAACAACATTTTTTTTTCTGATATAGAATGTCAATGATGTGAATAATGGAGGGAAAAGTCTTTAAGTTGAAGCTAAAAGGAATCATATCTTTTCAGGAGTTCTGTTACCTACCAAGAACATCTTCATGTTTGTTGCACTTTTGTGGGTTTGTGGTGGACAGACTAACATAAAAAATCAGGAGAACAGATGTTTATTGGGGAATAAATTATGGATGAACACCTATAGAAAGAGGAGAAGGAAGCAAAATTGGTTTTAAGAAGTTGAGCTAAAATGAAACTCCAAGGAAGCATTTACTCAAATTGACTGAGAACTTGGAAGCTGGAATGAGCATTCAGATTTGCTTCAAGTGATTGAGTATGCACACTCTGTGATCCTGTATACACCCTATTGGTCAGTCAGTAGATATGGATTATCAGGTACAGAATCATGATCTGTGTGGTCCTCCAGTCTCCCCAAAGAAGGTGGGATGTCCAGAGCCACCTTCTATCCTTCCACTTACTGAATTGGAATCATATGTTGTTAAGATACTGATTCCAAGGTTCAGTTTTTTTTGACTGTAGAATTGAGATTACCGGAGGGAGCAGGAGAGGAGGAAAGCAAAATGTGGAAGGGCACAATGAACTATAATGGAGGACTTTGGAGCTTTGGTGATAGCTGTGGTTTGGTAACCTACATCTGAAGGATGTAATCCTATACCTCTAAATATAAACAATGTTGTAAGCCAATGTTAACGTAATAAAAAAGAAAACAAACAAAAAATCAAAGTGCTCAGAACACTGAATATATCTCAGTGGGTAAGAAAGATATTTTTGGAATATGTACCTTTCAACAGAGCAGCACAATAAAATGAACACGTAAAAAGTACCAAATATGATACTCCCCAGAATGTTCTTGGAGGTTTAGAGACTCATGGTATGTGTGTTAGGGTGATCAGACAGAGCTCCAAGAATATGATGTAAATAAAATGTTGGCATGTAGAAATGGATAAAAGAGTTTATCTCAGAGAAAATAGCATAAATGTATAATTTAATAAAAAATGTAGCTTAAAAAAGTAATATTGAATCTTTTCCATTGGGCCTAACTATCTAATAAAATTATGTCTCCAGAGTAGGTTTTGGGCAATATTAAATATCAACTATGAAAAAAAAAAGTATTTCTTAGGGTTAAATATCTCTTTTCTTCATTATAATAAAGTTGTGCTTTAACGAGTGTATTTTTATATACTTAAATCCTTGCAAGTGTCTATGATTAGATATGCAACTGCCACTGGGGAGGAATTTATGAGAGATTTTTTTTTTTGCTGACAAGTAAACACTTTCAGAACTCAGGCTTAGACATGTCCAGGATGGGGCAGATCAGATTAGATGTGATCAGCAATCCAGGAAGACACAAAGGATCAGTGCAATACCAAATGTTGCAATATGGGTGATTTTTTAGGAGATCAGTACAAGGAGGTATATTTCAAGTTTGGGTCTGAAAACAAACATTAATCAATGGGGTAAATGCAGATGGTGCAAGCATTATAGGCAAAGATACAAACTAAGTCTAAATTCCAGAGTAGCCATATAGTCAGTTATTGAAGGTTTGCAATTGGAGATTCAGCAGTAGAAGTTATTAAGTGTACACAATGATGTGTTGCAAACCCTTTCACTTGCTTTGGAAGTCAAAAACATCAAACATAATAGGAATTATAGAGGGAAATAAAGAATCAAAGGCCAAATTACCTCTAAGTATTCAGGTATCAGGCACTAGACTGGAACATGGAGCATAAGGAATCAAGATATCAGGGAGGGAGGGTGAGAGAGAGAGAGAGAGAGAGAGAGAAAGAGAGAGAGAGAGAATATGCTTTGGAGTATTCTACCTAATTTAATGCTAAGATGATGGAAGATGATCTGGGACCAGTTTATGTCAGGTAGGCTGAGTCTCCCAATCTCTGTCCCACTTTCTGTTCATGCCCTCATGTGATCCTCTTGTCATAATGGGCATGGGGACCTATTACTTGTTTCTTACCAATATAAAACAGCAATAGTGTACAGGGAGGTATGAGATGCATAACGTAAGTGCCACTCTTGTACTCTGCTAACTTTCCTTTGCTCTCTGTCAGAGAGAGGAAGCAACACCAAGAGAAGAACCTGAGGTCCTCAGTTCAACAAACTTGGCAAATATCTGAATTCTTCTGAAAACTACGCTAACTTGGAACTGAATTTTTCCATTAGACTCTTAGGTGGGATCCCAACCCTCACTGATACTACAATAGAAGTCTTGAAATAGAGGCTGAAACAGAGATCATGATTAAGTTGCGTGCAGTTTCCTGATCACAGAAATCATGGGAAAGAAAATGTTTATTGTTTTAAACCACAAAGCATGGCATTTTGTTACACAGCCATAGGTAAATAATAGACATTGAGTTGGTGCTAAAGCTTGGTGAAACTGGGTGGAATGGCCTTGATAAGAAGCGAGTCAAGTTCATCTGTAATCACTGTCCACGGTACTATGACAGGATATGACTATTCTTTCAAAGTAAGTGGTTATAGTCATGTGGGTAATTAGAAATGCCAAATAGTTTTTCCCTACATTTTATCTGTTTATAAAGATTTTTCAATTTAGAAATAAGCCTCATAATTACATATATTAGGGTACTTGTAACTTACTGTCTTTGATCTTGTTTTGGTAGTATCAGAAAAGGCACACATTTGCAGTATTGGGACATTTTTATGTGGTTAGAGAAGAGAAGAGGAAAAAGAAAATAAAACCTGAAAACCTAAATTAAAAATTGCCACTAAATAAAATCAGAAGCCATTTTTCACATAAAATGAAAGGCCTTTCCTCTCCAACAAACTAAATCTGAAAAGAAATCTATAGTGACAAATAACTACTTTTCAAAGTATTGCAATTGGCATTCAGTGTTTTTGGAAGTTGGTGATAAACAATTTTAAATAAATGTGCCTGTGACTTAGATTCTGGCAAAGACTGTAAATGGAGATTCATAAAGAAAAAAAATGTACAGACTGACAATTGGGAAAACACAATTTTGAGGTGGTTTTCTTTAGAAATCAAGCTAATATTTTCACTGATAATGTTAAAGGAGAGAACCTTAATAAGCCCCCCCAATCTTTTAATGTTTAATGTAAAAGAACTTTATGTTAAAATTATTTAGCATTATCTTAGGGAATAAGTCTACATGGAATAAACTTGCATATATTTAATCTAGTCTTGTATTTACACATAATTTACACAAAAACCTGTAACATAAAATAAGGATAACTGTATATCATATAGAAACAACAACACACATATATGAACATTAACAGATGACTGTATATTATATATAGTATAACACCTACAATTGTTATATATAGTTGATTCTATTTATTTGCAGCAGTTAAATTCTAGTTGTTGCCAACAGTGAATTAGCAAATCCTAAACCATTGCCTTCAGGGGAAATATATATATATATATATATATATATATGTTTGCAAACATGTGCATGTATATATATATAAAATATATACACATATTTATGTGCTTATAGATTATATAATATTAACTTCTGAAACAGATTATTCTAATTTATTGTAATTTTATAATTTCTACTATTCCATTTTGCACAAGAGAAACAAGACCCCAAAGTGTCACATGACTTGCATGAGTCCCTCCACCAACGGGTGCCAGCGTGGGAGTTCCAACCCTTGGTCAAGGGGCCACAGAATTGGAGCTTCCTGCCCTGCATTGAGCAACACTGCCCCCTACTGGCTCCATTCTCTGGTGCTGTCTTTGACAGCTGGAAAGAAAAGGCAGAGGGACTGTGTGAAATAAAGGACTCCATTTCTCCCCACCACCACATTCTGTGCATGACCATGAAGGACCAAAAATACACAACGTTTTGACTTTGGAGTTACAAATAGATGGTAGCAAGCAGGTGAATTTGTAAATATGGAATCCACGAATAATGAGCATGGATGGTAGTGAACCTAAGGTTAAAGATGAACTCACCATCTTCACTAAGCTGAGCATCTCCAGCAGGCTAAATGAGAATTAATGTCAACAGAATATGATTGACACAGCAGTAATGGGCCATATTGGCTATTATCCTGATTTATCTGAAACTCGGCTTTTAAACGTGTCAAAGCTTTCCAAAACATATTTCCGGGTTTCCACTTAAGATTTCATTTGTACTAACAGCTGTTGCAGAGCATTTTTGCATTTGTGCAGGTGTACTGATGACCGCTTTCTTCGTTTTTCAACTTTGTGTATAAAACTGAAAAAAATTAAACATTTTTTTGCTTATCTCCTGTTCTTTTATGTTATCACTTAAATTACTTCCTTTCCAGAACGCTTAAACACTTGTATTTGTACTATACACAATAATGCTTACAAATACACGAAGATAACTGGGAATTTTATAGAAAATATCTATAAATTCATTAGGATAATAACAGAAAAAGGAGAACTGATTGGTCTTCCACTACTTCCACTTATTAAGTAGTCTTTTATTACTTAGATTTATCCATAGAATGCTTTGATTTACAGGTAATTGATTTACAGGTAATTTACAGGTAATCCAGACATGTTCTGATTTACATGTAATTTGTTTAATTACAGGTAATTAAATAATTACACATTTATTTAAGTTTTATTATGTTGTGAATACTTCCAAAGCCATTATTCAATTTTGCCTGTCTATAAAAGAAAATGCATCATCAGCTTCATGACAATCCGCTCCATATCTATTTTTAAAAATATGTAAGTAGAATATATACAAGTTGCCATTAATTTATTGATAATATACATAAGTATGTTTTGGCCTCCATATTCCAGGAAAAATTTGTCTTTCCTCATGTTGAAATTTTGAGTTCACATGTTCAATTTTTGTAGCAGAAAAGTTACTCAAGGAATAAATCTGCTCTCACATGAATAAGATGTCTCTGGATAGGACTTGCTGTTTGTAAACTTATGGGAATATATTGCTCATCAGAAACCTCATTCAAAGGGAAACCAAGCAGGGATAAGATACACTTATTAGTTAATGTCTAATTTGCATTGATAAAATGCAAATAGTGCGGTTCACCGTGTGACCATATGGTGGATATGTTTTAGGAATGATTCTTCACTGATAGAGAAATAACCATGTTTACCAGTGACTAAAATATGTCTAGGTACCGAGCACATTTCCATTAACTAGAGCTATGTGAATGCTGGTCTGATGAATATAGATATGTGTACCTAATGTAGGGTTCAGGAAAATAGAAATAGTCTCCTAAATCTCCCCTGCCCTCCCATAATGCTGTGTTATGATTCCAAATCAAATTGGAAGAGGTATTGACAATATAGTTACTTTAGTGGTATCTATTCACACCTGAGTCAGCTTCTAGCCCATGAAGCCTTGAGAGGTCTGCGCACTGTTATCTTCTTGATTTTGGCTTACTTTCATAATTTTTCTTTTTTAAAAGACCAAGGCTTCTCTGAAATTAAAATTTATCAGTCATATGGGGGATTTTGTTGAAACAATAGACTCCAGTTCAGTGGTTGTGGGGCATCTCTTACATACTCTTAGGTGACGCTTTTGTACACTGGTCAATCATACTTTGAATAACCTTAGACAAGGCCACCTATAATGTACTAAGTGTTCTCCACAATCAAGAGATTTTCTCTAAAGTTCTTTCAGAAGCATCCTCATTCCCCTTATATGTCACTAATCCTTCTGCTTTATAATGGCAACTTCTATCCTGACATAAAGTTTTTGATCTTCTGATCTCTTTCTCATGAGTGTTTTATCACATTAGCATTCAATCTTAACCACTCTAGTTTGATTTTGTTCTTGAGTTTTTAAATAAATGCTATTTAATAAATTCACAGTATATTTTATGTCTCTAGCCTCTTTGCTCAAAATTATCTGTTAGAATTACCCATATTGTTATGTTCATATCTATCTATCTATCTATCTATCTATCTATCTATCTATCTATCTATCTATCTATCTATCTATCTATCTATCTATCTATCTATCTATCTATCTATCTATCTATCTATCTATCTATCTATCTATCTATCTATCTATCTATCTATCTATCTATCTATCTATCTATCTATCTATCTATCTATCATCTATCTATCTATCTATCTCTATCATCTTTATATTGCATCATTACTTCCCCCGGGGTTCTCCGTCCACCCTATCACCTACAAGCCTTCATCTCAATCTTCCAGAGCTCCTTCCTTCCCTGGTCTCTCCCTGCAATTCCCCTCCTCACCTCCCCTTCCCCAAACAGCCTGGCCCTTCTCTGCTGTCAGCTTACTCTGGGCTTTTCCTGGACTTTTGCCTGCAATTCCTACATTCCATCTATAGGTGAGATCATATAGTTTCTAACTTTTTCTTTCTGACTTATTTCTGCTGATATAATTCCCTCTAGGTCCATCCACTTTAACACAAATGCTTCATATTTGTTGGTTTTGATTGCAGAATAATATTACATTGTGTAAACATACCACCTCTTTTTCAATCATTCATCAGTTTGGGGGCATTTGGATTGTTTCCATATCTTGGCAATTGTAAATAATGTTGCAATAAACATCCGAGTACAGGTGTCATTTTGAATTAGTGTTTTTGTATCTTTTGGGTAAATTCCCACTAGTGGAATTGCTGGATTGAATGGCATTTCCATTTTGCATAGTTTGAGGGTCCTCCACACAGCTTTTCATAGTTGCTGAACCAGTTTTCATTCCCACCAACAGTTTGAGTGTTCCTTTCTCTCCACATCCATGCCAGCACTTGGTGTTACCCAAATGCCAATTGGCCATTTGTATTTCCTCTTTGTAGATGTGTTTTTTAGTTCTTCTGATTTTTTTTTTGGACTGGGCTTTTTGCTTTGTCTTTGTTAAGTTGTATGAGTGCTTTGTGTTTCACTATAATCAGACCCTTATCACTTGTATGGATGGCAAAAATTTTCTCCCATTCGGTTGGGTTTATTTTTGTTTTGATTATTGTCTCTCTTACTATAAAGAAACTTTTTGGTTTGATGTAGTACCAGCTGTTTATGTTTTCCTTATTCTTCTTCCTCCTCCTCCTCCTCCTCCTTATCCTCCTCCACTTCCATCTCCTCCTCCTCCTCCTCCTCCTCCTCCTCTTTCTCCTCCTTCTCCTTCTCCTCCTCCTTCTCCTCCTCCTCCTCCTCCTCCTCCTCCTCCTTCTTTTTAACCATCTGTAGATGTGTCCTGAGAGGGGTTTCTGAAGTGTAAGTCTTGGAATATTTTGCCCAAATTTTCCACTATGTATTTTATGATTTCAGGTCTTATATCCAAGTCTTTTATCCATTTTGAGTTGGTTCTCATACAAGGTATGAGGGAGATGTCTTGGTTCATTTTTTTGCATGTCATGATCCAGTTTTCCCAGCACCATTTTTTGAAGAGACTGTCCTTGTTCCAATGTATGCAATTTGTCAAAAATTAGTTGATTGTATAGGTGTAACACTCAATTCTGTTAAATTTGTCAGATTGTTTTTTGTTCCAGTACCATGCTGTTTTAATTATTATGGCTTTGTAGTATAATTTGGAGTTTGGGATTGTAATACCACCATTTTCTCTTCTATTAGTCTGAGTGTTTTGGCTTTTCAGGAACTTTTGCTATTCCATATGTATTTCAGTAATTTTTGTTCTATCTTTAAAAAATGTCATTGGTATTTTTACTAGAATTGTATTGAATCTATAGATTACTTTTGTAAGAATGACCATTTTGTTAATGTTAATTCTTCCAATCCATGAGCAGGGAATGTCTTTTAGGTTTTTTATGTTTTCTTATATTTTTTTGCCAATTTTTTTTATAGTTTTCTTTGTACAGATTTTTCACTTCATTTGTTATGTTTATTCCGAGATTTTTTTTTGGTTGTTGTTGTTTTTTGTTTTTTTTTAGTGTGATAGTAAATGGAGTGCCTTTTAAAAAATTTCTTCTTCTGAATGATTTTTCATGTATAAGGAGGCCAGTTAGCTTTTGTGTGGATTTTTTTGGATCCTCTACATAAAGCATCATTATCATCTGCATATAATGATAGTTTTATTTCTTCTTTATCGATTTGTATTCCTTTTACGATTCCTTTATGGATTTGTATTCTCTTGCCTTTTAGCCCTAGCTAGAACTTCCAGGACTATGTTGGTAAGAGCGGGCAACCTTTTCTGGCTCCAGATCTTAATTGAAATGATTTCCATATTCCCCCATTAAGGATGATGTTTGTTTGCTGTGTGTTTGTCATAGATGTGTTTGTTTAGATATATTCCTTTTATTCTGTTTCCCCCCCCCCCCAAGGGTTTTCATCATGAATGGATACTGAACTTTATTGAATACTTTTTCTACATGTCTGAATATGATCATATGACTGTTAGTTTTCTCCCTATTGGTGTGATGTATTATGTTGATTGATTTTTGGATTGTGAACCATCCCTGTGCCTCTGGGATGAATCCAATTTGGTCTTGATGAATGATCCTTTTTATGCATTGTTGAATTTGATTTTCCAGGATTTTATTTAGAATTTTTGCATCTGTGTTCATTAGGGAGATTGGCATATTGTTCTTTCTTTGTGCTTTCTCTGTTTGGTTTTGGTATTTGTGTAATGTTAGTTTCATAGAATGTATTTGGTAGTTTTTCTTCTTTCGCAATTTTTGGGAAGAGTTTTAGTAGTTAGTAGATTTAGTAGTTAAGTGTTATTTCATCCTTGAATGTTTGGGAGAATTCGTTTATGAACTCATCTGGTCCTGGGCTTTTGTTTTTAAGTAGAGTTCTGATGACTGCTTCAAATTTGCTGCCTGTGATTGGCCTGTTTAAGTCTTCTATTTTGTCTTTGTTCCATTTTGGTGGTTGTATCATTCTAAAAACTTGTCCATCTCATCCAGTTTGTATTTGTTTGCATATAGCTGTTCATAGTAATCTCTAATTATCTTTTGGATTTCTGCTGCGTCTGTTGTAATTCTTCCTTTTCCATTTATGATTCTGTTTATTTGAGTTTTCTCTCTCCTTTTCTTTTTGAACCTTGCTAGGGGTTTAGCAGTTTTATTTATATTTTCAAACAACCAGCTGTTGGTTTGTTTATCTTCTGGGTTGTCTTTTGGTTTCAATTTCATTTATTTCTGCTTTTATTTAATTATTTTCTGTATTCTGTTAGGTTTTGGATTTTTTTGTTGCTCTCTTTCTAGTTCCTCAAGTTGTGAGATTAGATTATTTCTTTGGTTTGTTTCTATCTTTTTGAGATAGGCCTGTATTGCTATGAATTTACCTCTAAGTGTTGATATTTGCTGAGTTCCATATATTTTGGAATGTTTTACCATCTTTGTCATTTGTTTCAATGTAAGTTTTAATTTCTTCTTTGATTTTCTGATTTAGCTAGTGGTCTTACAGTAGTCTGTTGTTCTGTCTCCATGTGGTGCACACTCTCATTTTCTTTTCATTGTTGATTTCTAGTTTGATACCTTTGTAATCAGAGAAAAAAGTTGGAATTATTTTAATCTTTGTATATTTAATCATGTTTGCCTGTGGTCTGATATATGGTCAATTTTGGAGGATGATCCATGTGCATTTGAAAAAAAAGTATATTCTTTTTCTTATGGTGCAGTGCCCTGTAGATGTCTATTAGGTCCATTTGGTCAAAATCTTCCTTTAAAACTTTTGTGTCTTTGTGTTGTGTCTGTTTTGTTGATGTTCCATTTGGTGAGAGTGGAGTGTTAAAGTCTTCTACCACATATATATTTTAAAAATGTTTGCTTTCAGTTCTAGTAGTTCTGTCATAAATTTTGGTGCTCCCTCATTTGTTGACTATATGTTAATAATTGTAATATCTTTCTGGTGCATTCACCCCTTTGTCATTAGGTAGTGACCTTCCTTGCTCTTTGTTACTTTTTTTTTTTAGTTTGAAATCTGCTTTAGGTGTTATAAATATGACTGCATGTATCTTCTTTTGGGGGACCATTTGCTTGAAGGATTGTTTTCCAGCCTGTATTCTCAGTCTGTGCTTATCTTTAGAGTTCAGATATGTTATATGGAGGAAGCAGGATATTGGGTTCTGTTTTTTGATCCATCTGCTACTCTGTGTCTTTTGATTAAGGAGTTTAGTCTGTTAATAGTAAGGGTAATTATGATACTTGAGATTCTGAAGTTGGTTTTTTGCTGGTCATTCTGAGGTTCTGATTTGCTTCCTTGTTTTGTTCTTCCTATTTATTCTTCTGTTGGTTTTGGTCTTAAGGATTCTTGTAGCATTTCTTGGAGTGGGGGTTTAGTGATAGTGACTTTCTGGAGACTTTGCTTGTCTGAAAAAGTTTTAATTTTTCCTTTATAAAGGAAGGAGAGCTTTGCAGGGCAGAGTATTCTGGGATGACATTTTTTGTCTTGGAGTTTTTTTAAAATGTGTGTCCAAGCTCTCCTTGCCTGGAGTATCTTGTATAGGAAATCTGGTCAGCTTAATAGATTTTCCTTTGTTTCTTTTCTTTGGTCAGTTTCATTATTCTTTCCTTACCTTGGACTTTAGAAGTTTTGTGATGATGTGTCTTGCTGTAGTTTTTCCTTCATTGATGTAACTTTTGATTTCCTGTATGTTTATTTTCATTTCTTCAGGTTTGAGAAGTTCTCCTCCATTATTTCCTTAAATAGCCTTTCCCATGTATCTCTCTTCTCCTTCTGGGATTCCAGTTACTCTTATGTTTCCTTTCTTTAAATAATCTGATAGAACTCTGAGTTTTTCTTCTGTCTTTTTACTTTGTATTTCTCTCTTTTTCTTTCTTCATCTTCTCTGTTTCAGTAACTTTGAGGATGCTGATTCATTCTTCTATTTTGTCTAATCTGCTGTCATGGCTTTCCCTGTATTTTAAAGCTCACTGTTGCTCCTCTTGTACCCTGGCACTCTCTCTCTCGCTCGCTCACTCACTCTCTTTCTTTTTAGAGATTCAATCTTATTCCTCATATCATTAATTATGCTATGCTTATTGATGCTCTCTTTTTAATATATTTTTTACTTCTCTTAACTTGTTGAATGCTTTTGTCATACTGTTTCCTTCCTTCCTTCCTTCCTTCCTTCCTTCCTTCCTTCCTTCCTTCCTTCCTTCCTTCCTTCCTTCCTTCCTTCCTTCCTTCCTTCCCTCCTTCCTTCGTTCCTTCCTTCTTTTCTTTAATATTTTTCTACTTCTTCCCTTAGCTCTTTGGGTACTTTTAACATTCTGAGTTTGAGTTCTTTGTCTGACATATAAGGCATTTCTTCAATGTAATCCTTGTTGGTTTCTAGAGGTTATTTTTCCTTTGGTGAATTATTGTTTCTTATAGGGCATGCTTGAGTATTTGCATTTTGATTCCTTCCTGTGTTTTACCTTTGGCCTTGTTCTATGGATTGAGTAACTATGGCTTTAATATTGGCTGGCATGTTGATTGGAGGCTTCTACCAGGTTGTAGTTAATTCTGTCTTTGTGTCTATGTTGTTGTCATGACTATCTTCCTTGCTTTTTTTTTTTTTTTTTTTGAGACTAAGTCTCACTATTTTTGCCTGTGGATCCACAGGTTCATGTTGCCTGGGGTACCACAGACTCAAGCAATTCCCAACCTCAGCTTTCCAGGTAGCTGGGATTACAGACATGTGCCACCATGCACAGCTGTTTTTTTGGGGACTAGCTCTCGCTATATTGCTCTGGATGGGACTCAAAACCATGATCTCCAGTCCCATCTGTGATTCTATAAGCTGTCACTTATAGGCATGCACCACTGTGTACCTTCCTTGTTTCTGGTGGCTCTTTTGGGGAACCTTTGCAATCAGATATGTTGATGGGCAGGTGTGACTGCTGCTGTAGAATCTGCCTTTTTGTGTCTTGGGGATTCTCTCCCTTAGGTTGATTGGGTCTAACTTGCTCTTCTGTGTTTCTCTGCAAGTCTTTTCCTGGGAGTGTCTTTGGTTAGTAGTAAAATTGGGGTTGTTAATCTACCCACCCCTTTTGTTTTATTTTCTCTCTTTCTTTTCTTTCCTTGCTTCACTTGGCTGTTGAGATGGTACCAATTCTTTGGAGTGAGAGAGGATGAGGGGCAATTGTGGCTTATTTTTTTGTCTCCCTCTTCTGTAAATTTGTTTAATCTTGCTGCTCTTTCCAAGTTCTTACTCCTGTGCTGTGGCTGCTGTTGGTTCCTTTGTCTGTGCCAGTACCACTAATGTGCCACAGGTGGTTCTGGAGGTACCTGAGTTGGCATGTTCACCTGAGCTACTCTGGCCCTTCAGTTACACCAATCTGAATATACCCAGCAGCTGCTGGGACCTCCCAGGTATGGAGTCAGGTATTTTTGGATGGGGAGTCTTTGTATACTTGATGGGTCACTGGGTTGTCTTTATCTACTACCAGTAATTCTGGTACAAATATTCTAGTGATGTGCTAGAATAAATTTTAGTTTGGAATTTGACTAGAAATGAAATTTGGGGGCTATGAGGCATGTGGTTATGTTTCCTATTCAAATTTATAATGCCATTCTTTTTCAAAGCAGTCATATCAATTTGCAGACTCAACCTTCTTTATGTATAAGAAGGTATATACATAAAAAATGTCTGTTGATCAAATAAAATATGCTCTGCTACAAGACTTTTAAAATATTTTGTATATTTTTCTATCATATTGTCAATATTTTTCTCTTTTCTTTGTAGGAATTCTTTATGTGCTTATAAATGATGTATTTTTCTCCTTACCCATGACTAATTGTAGGTTTGTTTTAATGGTTTATTTTAATAAGTGAATTTATTAAGTTTAATATAATCCAGCTGAGCAGTATTTCATTTTATGGTGTATTTTTTTATTCTACTTAAGAAATTATTTCTTACTCCAAAAGGTCATATCTTTTATTATAGTATCTTACATAGACTTTATGAGTTAGTTTTCACTGCTTTACAGTACCCATGGAATTAATTTCTTGTATATTTTGAGATAGGAGTCAAGGTTAATTTTTTATATAAATATCAAATTGACATATCACCATTTATTAAAAAGAACAACTCTTCCATATCCCCACTTTTGTCATAAAACAAATAAGCATGCATTTATGGTCTTCCTATTGTATGTAAATGATTTAATTTTCTATTGCATTTAATTGATCTTGCTATTTAATTCTTAGTGATAATTTAACAATTTTGAACTATCATAGCTTTCTTTTGACTCCTGATATTGGGTAGTGTTAAGTTTTCCCAAGAATGCCTTGACCATTCCTATTCCTTTGTCTTCACATTCAAGTTTTAGTATATATTAATTAAAAAATTACTTTAAATTAATTTAGAAAGATTTTTGTTAGATTGCATTTATTATAGATCATTTGGGAAAAACTGCTTTACTACACTGATTTTCCAACCTGTACTTAGTTTTGTCCATTTATTTATTTAATTTTCTTCAAATTATCTCTATTATTTTTAGAGATATTACTTGTAACTTGGTCATTATTTTTCCTACCTTTAATTCTTACATAAATAATATTTTAAAAATTCTGCTTTAGAAAATGTCTTTCAGTTGGGTGTGGTGGTATGCACCTGTAATCCAAGTGCTGGGAGGCAAGAGGCCTGGGATCACTTGATACTACCCTGGGCAGCATAGTGAGACCTGGTATGGGGGGAAAAGGTCTTTCATTATTATTAGCTATTTAATTGTAACAATTAAAACCAATGGGATTAAGTGGTATTTTTAAACAACTGAATTTTCCCTTGGTTGCTAATAGATTGGCTTTGTAGCTGCTAATATGGCAACATTTATAACAATTTTGAATAACTTATCAGATATAAAATAAATTCAGATGTCTTTAAAGAAGTAGATCCAAATCTATCACAACGAAACTTATTATTCCACAGTTAAATTACCTGTTTCTGCTTGTTTAAGTTCTTGCAGATATAATAAAAGTTCATATTTCATTTGAGCTCTGTATTTAAGATTGTGCACTAAGATAAAACTTTTGATCCACAATTGGCATCTCCTCTAAGAGGTAAAGGTCATTTATGCCAATAAAAGCAATAAACACTTTTATACTAGTTTGGCTGATTTCTCTGCTAGGTGATTGAATGTATTGCAATAGTACATTGGGATATAAACACATCAATATATTTTGTGATCCTGCAATAAAATTTGGACCTGAGAGACTAATATGTACAGGTTTAAGAAGAAATCTGGCATGATTTAAAAGAAATTGTCAGAGAATAAACATAGATTGCTCAAATCTCAAGTAAGCAACTCAGTGGTTTTTACTATGCATTTAAAAAATGTTTTATGAAGGGACTCATGTATGTGTGTATATACAAAACTATATCTATGTATACTCATAGAGTTCAATACTGACTGTAATATGGAATATTTATGAAATTATACAAGCTTCTCCTGTATTTCTTCACAATTAATAGTAATCACATTCTCAAGAAAAAATATTCTAAATTTAGTCACTGTAAATCATATTTCACTTTTCTTGAATTTCATGTAGTGTAATTATATAGTATGTAGTGTTTTGTGTCAGCTTCTTTATCTTTTCGTTATTATTTAACAGTTTATCTTGTTGCATATTCCAGTAGATTTTCAAGTGTTCTTATAATATTCTCCTTTATGAAAACAATACAATCCATCCAGTCTACCACTGACAGATATCTGAGTTGTTTGCTGTTATGAACCATATGCCTAGTATTGTCTTTTGTGAATGTATATATTAATTTTTTCTATGTTTCTCTGCCTAGGGACACTGAGTTATAGGTTTGGTATATGTTTAGCTTTGACAGATGATATAATAATATCTTAAATTTATAAAATGAAAAAAGCAATTTTGTAATTTTGAAGGAATAATGTGCATTTTTATAAAAAACTTAAATAATTTGAGTCATTGCAGAAAAAGATTGTAGGTGAAAGATTGAACAGTTTAACAAGAATAAAAAATCAGCAAGCAACTTTCTAAATATTCTGATTGCATAAAGTTTCTATCAAGTTCATCTTCTTTGTTTTAAGTATTGTATCTGGTAAGTAATATGACAAGATGGTGATATAATCTTGAAAGGTTAGGGTAAACACTATTAAAAGAGCATAAAATTCACATTATTTTCATAAAGTGACAGTTTTGTTGTTCCATTCCCAATTATTTTCATGTCTATAGTTTTAGATACTTTACTCAATATTTATTAGTAACATAAAATAGTTGCTTTCAGTGAGATTAAAATATCAACCAAGAGAATGCCATTAAGCCAGGAGAGCCAACTAAATAATATGAAGTCCCTAAAGTAAAGTCTAATGAGCTGCCTTTTGAAATGTTTGGTTATTCTTATAAATAAATTAAGAATTTAATTCCTTGAGCTATCTCTAGGAAAGTGCTATTTACAGGAGAAAATAGTCCACTTTCTCTAAATTGTCTTTAGATAAGATTGCCAAAAAATTTATTGAGAAGGATAGCTGAGTAGAAATGTTCAAATTGAAATCCTATGACTAACCATCAGTATGGCCTTGAATGATTTAACTAAATCTACATTTCCTTATCTATAAAGTGATAGTAATGTCATATTATTATTCTGAAGATTAGGTGAGGGGATTTTAGTCAAGATTTTAGAAGAACATTCAATAAATGCTGGCATATATTACTGGTATCATATTTCCATATAGCAATTTCTCAGCTATAAAGTTAATGCTGTTGAAGACTGGCTTCAACTTGGTAGTTTGCTCTGAGATTAAATGCATAATGTAAAAGTTTCATTATATACATTAAGTACATAATGTAAAAGTTTCTTATAGCATTTTATAAAGATTTTAAACTAAAGAAAGACAATGTTTTTCTGTTGATTTTCATTTTGATGATGCCTATGAGTAAAGAAGTGGTATATTCTGAATCTATATTTTCCTTTCCTTAGCCAAAAGGAAAGTATGAATGGATTATTTACCTTTTTCTTCTAGAAATATATAAAACAATCAGTAAAATAATGCATTACATTTAGAAAGTTTTAGTAAATTAATTGGAATCATTTTTGAGTATATGACAAGGAAATGACCATGTTAGGAGGTAACTATGGATTTTGGGAGCTCATTGAACATTTCTACTTCAATAAATAGGCTTACTCCACCTAGTCTATTATATACTTGGCAATGGGGGAAGGTAGGGAAAGTCTGCTTTCACAGAAGTAATATTTGCTGATGAGCTAGAAGAATTATATTAAGTAGTGACTATAAGATTCAAATTAACTCTGCTACTACACAATCTGTAGAACTGTGAGGTTTGAAGAAGTATTGTGGTGTGGACTTAAAGAATGCAATAGATTGAGTGGACAAGGTTTGCTTGAAGGAAACTTTGAATCAGACTAATTGAATGGCTAGTTTGGGAAAACAGTAAATAAAATAAAACAATACACCACAGTTTTATAGGTCTGCACTGTTATTTATATTAATATCGATGAGTCTCCTTTTCTCGCATTCGATTCTTAAAAGCTGAGTATTCATCATCTCTGCATCTTTCAATACTAATACAGTGCCTAACACATAGAGACATGCACGCATGCTTTAGATCAGTGTTTTCAATCAGAGGCAACTGTGCAATCACAGGACACTTGGAACTGTTTAGAGATGGTTTTTGCTTGTCACAGTTAATGGGCAAAAGGATTCCAGGGATGCTAACAAAACATTTTATAATGCACAGGGTAGTCGCTACAACAAATGTCAATAGCGTTGAAGTTGAGAAACTCTGTTTTACATGAAAGAATAAATTCATTATTGGTAATGTGCTTTTCAATCTGAGATAGCCTGGATTTATTTATTTATTTATTTATTTATTTATTTATTTATTTATTTATTTATTTATTTATTTATTTATTGAGACTGAGTCTCGCTATTTTTGCCCATGGAACTGCAGGCTCACATTGCCCAGGGTAACATAGACTCCAGCAATCCCCATCCTCAGCTTCCTAGGTAGCTGGGGTTACAGGTGAGCACCACCATGCCCAGCTATTTTTTGGGACTAGGTCTTGCTATGTTGCCCCGAGAGGGACTTAACCGTGATTCCTAGCCCAAGTCACTTCATAGGCTGAAGCTTACAGGCACACATCACCATGCCAGACTTGGAATTATTTATATCACACATTTTTGTCATTAAAATTTAATCCTGATAATCAGAAAATATTTGACTTTTAAACTCAAGAGTTTTTTTAAAGGAGCCTAGCTTTATGTGTTAGATTTATTTATATAATTTAGTTATAGAATTTAAAATATAGTTAGACCTATATACAGAATATAAATGACATAGTAGGGTTTTTGAATTTTACTTGCACTTTGCTCTGAGTCCTGGTGTTGAATCAGTGTATATTATATGTTTTAAAATAATTTATAACACATTTCACAGAACTTGTCTTTCAGAGCACCAGTAAAATATGTAGTACAATAGCTTCTTTATTGATTAATATAAATACAATATATACCTGGGGAAGGGAGCTTATGAAATTCATGATAGAACCTTATGTGTTCAGCCATGGTTCACATATAATAGGCTATATGAAATGATAATAGTTGCCATTTAAACTTCAAAAATAAAAGCAGCCTTGAACTTGATTTTTATCTTTTCCATTTGCACCTACTATATAAATCTGACAAGTTGATTGTTGCCAGTGATGTCTAAATTAGAAGGAAGATACTAGAGCACATGTGACTGGAGAACTGAATAGTAATATACTTCCTACCTGGAAAATGTGCCAAGAAAGATTTTTGCCATCAAATATCTTCTCTACTATTACCAAATGAGTAAAAACAATGCAAAAGCGCCACAAATAAAAAATGACAGGACTTCATTTTATACTGTATTGGCCAATGAGAATGAATACATGTACTGGATTTTGCAATGGTTTGCACACCCTGCGTGTCACAGTTGTTCAGAACATAGCCTTCTGCATTCAGATTAAGAATACAAAGGGTCAGATGTGAGGGCGATCTGGCTACGACATCTGTCACCCCATTGATCGCCAGGGTTGACTGGGCTGATCTGGCTGGCCAGGCGGGTGTCCCCTTCCTCCCTCACCGCTCCATGTGCGTCCCTCCCGAAGCTGTGAGCTGGGTCGAAGAGGACCATCTTCCCCGAATAGAGACGGGCCGTTCTTCAGTCGAGAGTATACGAGTAGCTGCACTCCCCTGCTAGAACCTCCAAACAAGCTCTCAAGAATACAAAGGGCCAAGGAGGACAATGATCTCTACACCTCGAACGAAACATCTATATAGTGGTGGCTGATGCCCAGGCAATCTACTACATGGAGGAGAGCAAAGATCAACACAATATCAGACTTTAGGGATAGAAATCTAAACATCTCTACCCATTGCAACTGGTATCCAACTTGTCAGGAAGGCACAAGATAGTCAAACACTTTGGGTCAACATTTTACTGACAGCGGAGCAAGAACAAGAGAGCAACGTTCACTCCAAACATGTATGCTATTCCTCTATGACTAGTGATCGCAATTGATGAAGGCAAATGGGCTTATGGGGGCATCTGTTTTGTGCTGGAGGAGGACTTTGACATCTCCTTTCTGGAACCTAAAACTTGGAAAACTGGAGGCAAGGACCATTTTTATGGGACTTATCAGAAAGCCTCCCCTTTGGGGTGGTGGCTGTTGTATAATAACATACATTCAAAGAGGTGGATTCCTGTATTTCTGAATCATATAATGTCGTAAACCAATGTTACCTTAAAACTTTTTTTTTAAAAAAGATAAGAATGTTTTTGAAAGTCTATTGGATGCTAACACAGTCATTTGAGACTTCCTGTGCTTATTATTTACAGGATATATCCTTTGCTAGTCATCTATTTTTGACCCAAGTCTATCTTTATATTTTGCTTGTTTTTATATTAAAAAAAGCCTTTCCCAACACCACATAAATTTACCAAGTCCCAAAGAGTGTGTGTTTCCCCACAAATGATTTAATACTTGGGGAAAACTATATGGTGCCTCAGCAATTCTTCTGCAATATATTGAATGGAGTTTACTTTATTCACTAATTGGCATCCTAGCCAAAACTATGAATGCAAGATAATTTGGAATTTGATAATTCAACTTAATTTTTAAGCATGGATGAAAGAAAATACTGAAATATATGTATAACCTCATTGCTTAGAATAGGGAAGACATTTTCCATGACTTCTAAAATAATTATCATTGTAACTGAATTCAGCAAAATGGTAATAATTACTCAATTACTCAATTTTCTGATACCCACTGTGCACAGGAGTCTGAAAGTAACACATGATTGGATGTACTATAAAGTTGGTGGTCATGCTGAACTACACTTGGAAAAGATTATGGTATAAGAATGATTCAAAAAAAAGAGCACCAAGAGCATCATATTTTCTTTATTGTATCCATTGGATTAGGAGGAAAAAAAAAACACCATTATAAAAACTGTAGGAGAAGCCATGTACACAATGCTAAATAAATCCCGACAGAGCAGGAAGCTTATTAAATTCACAAAACCACTCTCAAGCCTCAAAGGGAGAAACAAACAGCTCTGTTCATTATTTCTGATAATTCAGATTGAAGATATAAGAAGTAACTTGGCAATAATTTTTAGTAGTGCTTCATTTCCTCTGGGTACCACCTTCAGCTGTGTTAGTTGTTAGATATAGAAATCAACTAAGTCCTTGAGATGTTTGTCCATAAACTATTACAGGTCTACCATTTAATCTGAGACCAACATTAGGTAACAAGATGTGTTAAAGCCTGATTAGCAAAATGAAATCATGCTGGTGTATGTTAGGTAATAGAAGCAATTCAGAAGTGATACCACACTCTGTCATGAGAACATGTCACAACTTAAAATATGCATATTGTGGATAATTAGCTAAAATTAATGCTTTTACCCAATAATGCATGGTGTCAAAAATATTAGATTCCAATAAAAGTTCACTTTTAAAATCTGTGTAGATATGAGGGCCGGGAGTGGTGGCACATGCCTTTAATCTCAGCCTGGGGAGGCTGATGCTAGGAATCGCTTGAGTCTTTGGGTTCGAGTCCCTGGGCAACATAACGAGACCTAGTCCCAAAAAATAGCCTGATGTGGTGGCACATGCTTGTAATCCCAGCTACATGGGAGGCTGAGGCTGGAGATTGCTTGAATCTGCAAGATCGGGACAACCCCAGCAACATAGCAAGACCTAGTCTCAAAAAAAAAAAATCTATGTAGATATGAAAACTGTTGTGTCCAACACTTTTTTTTCTTATTGCAGAGAATGGATGAGCTGTGGCTGCCTGGTCTCTAGACTGGGCTAGCTCCTGAACTCTTTCCATAAACCTATTGCTTCTGAATTAATCAGAAAAGATAAACAATTCCCCTACAGGAGCTATTACTCAAATTATAAATCATTGGAATAAAAATAAATAAAAGATGCCTGCATAATATTTTTTAAACCTCTGCATTTGCTTATAATTCATTCTCCCCATATTTCTTTATATATAAACCAAAACAAGGCACTGGATGTGCAACTTTGCAGATTTAAATCTTTCCCTATGAAGCTCATAATACTTCTGAAACAGCACATTAGAATCTAAAGAAAATATTAGGACAAAGAAGCTACTCTTGTAAAGGTAGATATCCAAAATGTGACACTTGAGCTTGGAACTGCAGCATGAAGTATGTAACTGTTTACATATGAGAAGTTTGCTGATCACATCGAGGAGCAAACAAGATTGAAATAGCAATTATACAGACCTTCGTCTCCTTGCAGTTTCCTCTCAGTGGTCTGTGCTCCTAGATAAAAAGCATTTGTTAAGCAAAGGGATGTTGTTTTCAAAGTAATCAACTGACTAGCTTGACATGATAACACCTCTAACTTTCATCAGAAAAATATTTTAAAGTAAACATGCATTTTTTGTTATTATATTTTTCTCCAAATAAACTAGAAAAGCTAGACCAATTACAGTGAAAATGAGTATGATAATCTGATTTTTTCATTTTTATTTATTTAATCTATTTTTTGAGGTAACACTGGTTTACATCACTGTAATTCACAGGCATAGTGTAATTTTATTTTTGGACATGAAGAGAAATGCTGTTCTATCAAAAAGAGCAAATTTGCTAAGTGGAGAGCTTTCTGTCTCACATAAGGGTATTTTAAGAATTTTACTGAAGAGTTTTAATATATATTTTTATTTTTTTTCAAAATGAATATTTTCTTCTTTTGTATTATAAACTGTGAACTATAAACCAGCTAGACAACTGGTTCTATTATTATTTTCAAAGTGCTGCAAAACCGCAAATCAACTTTCTAAAAATATTAATGAATAAAATAGGGGTCTTAGAAACAAAGTAAAGTGTGCAGACATAATCAGGGAAGCACATCACAGCTTAACTTGTCACTGTAACAATTAAATTTTTAAGTTATTTTTGTTGATTATATATACATTTTTTATAGCATTGTATACCCCAAGGTTCTCCCACCACCATGTCACCTGTGAACCAACATCCTGATCTCTTGTGCTCATCCCTCCTCGGATTTCCTCCATCCTTTCCTCCCCTTCCTTTGCAGTATACTTTATTCCATTGTCAGTTTGTTAGTTCTGACATTTTTGTCCTTCTGTTTGTTTTCCCTATATCCCACATATAGGTGAGACCATCTAATATTTCTCATTTTCTTTCTGGCTTATTTCTGCTGGCATGATTCCTTCTAGCTCCATCCATCTTGCTGCAAATGACATACATTTATCTTTTTGATTGCTGAATAATGTTCATTGTGTAACTATGCTACAACTTTTGATCCATATGACTGCTTTGGGATGTGAATTTCCCAACCTCAGAGAGTAAGAATACTTCTTTACTATATAATGCTGTGCTTTTACTTCCTATTCTTGAGATTATGTTCTAGATCCCAAAGATATTCAGACCAGTATTAGATTAATTGGAGCAGAGCCATCTTTTACCATGCTTTCCAGAGCAGTTAAGCCTACTAAAATTTCTGGCCAGACTCCAGTCATTCCCCTGTGAAATGCAAATAGTTGGCATATTGAAAAGAGTGTACCAAGGCAGAGAAACAGCTCTAAAACAAAAAGGATAAAAATTAATGAGTGTCCAAGCTGAGATGGGATAATATACCCATTTCCACACAGCCTTCGACTGTATGTTCCAGGAGTAATTTGGAAATAAATTAATGATTTTCTGGGTTCTGAAATACTTAACAGTCTGTTGTATTATGTTATGGCTTTCCCCACGAATTTCCAAAATGATCTTCAAATCACTGACAGGAATTTTGTTGGAACTGTGTAAGGAGTTGAAGGGGTTCCTCTTCAGAGTTGTATTGTTCCAGGTCTGGTTATTTCCAGCTTAAGCATACCAGGTCTAGCTTTTCCTCAACTAGCTGCTGCATCTACTTGCTCTAGCTAGGGTTATTCCAGCCTTATTGCTCCATATTGGAAGAGTCTTAGCAGTGTTTATCAGGCATCTCTGGTAATAGGAATAGAAGCGGGGGTATTCTATAGGTTGCCAGAGCTTCTGAGTCATACGGTATTATTCTTCGGCCAGCTATTTTCCTGCAGCTCTTATATTTCAATTTG
The DNA here is from genome assembly GCA_004024945.1 of Uropsilus gracilis. NCBI lineage: Eukaryota > Metazoa > Chordata > Mammalia > Eulipotyphla > Talpidae > Uropsilus > Uropsilus gracilis. Next base: position 36,170 of record PVHY01006813.1, on the reverse strand, counting down.
TTTCTGGAACCAGGTCTTGACCTCCTTATAACTTGAGGTTCAGTGAGTTCACACAGTGGGATCTGAGAAAACAGGGTTCTGCTTTTCTGTTTCTTAACCAGGATTTTATATTTTTCTTGTGGTTACTATATTCAGAAGTGCAGAGTAGTTTGACTTTGAGAATCAAGGAAGAATTACAGCTGACTGAATAAGCAGATCCATGGAGGAGGGAAGGGGAGAAACAGTTTCCATGTGGAGCATCTCTGAGAGGAATTTGCAGGGGTGCACAATTTTCTTCAGACCCATAAGTCCCAGGCACTGGAAAAGAGACCCTAGAATTGCATATGTTTGTAGGTAGGGCAGACTTTGGGGTTAAACTACACACATTCAAGTTTTACTGTTGAAGGAACCTTTTCAGAGAATCAGTCGTCATTTATGTATAGCCAAGAATAATTTTCTCTTTAACCTCTTGTCTTGCTTTATTCTTTCATAGAAAGCTCTGACTTTTAGTCTTTGGGACACACTTTAATTTTTCTGGTCTCCTGAGTTTTCAAGTGAACATTATATATAAAAATATATGTATTGTATTATTTACTATATATAATCATGTGGAAAGTATTCAGATTATATATAAATACATACTATATACACATATATATTTTCCTTCTATTTCTCTGGAGAATCCTTACTTCCTGTTTCACAATTATTTTACAAGCATTTAAACCCAATTCAATGGAAGTTACATATTTTTATCGCCTAAGGAAATGTACAACAATATTTTGCTCAAGTGATTTAAAATGGAATGGCTCACACTTCTCCCTTGACATAGTGTTACTTATAGTTAATTGCTATACCAAAATCATATCAAATACATATTAAATATTGACAAAATTCCCAGGTGACTTTAATAAGGGAAATGGAAATTCTAGTAAAGTTAATGGAATGATCTGGGTGATTATTTTAAAAATACATATCTACAGAAGGAGTTCTAAAGGTAGGGTGGTGGGGACTGGTCAATTATTAAAAAGAGAGAGAAAGAAATGAAGGTGATGAAATATGGTCAAAGTTATGCTTTAGAGTTGAAATCATTCTAACAGATAGATCAAGTCTAGAAGGAAGGGAAGAATAAGCTTGACTCTAAGGAAACGGTTAAGATGAAAAAGAAGGCACATTTGGGAGTCATTTAAGCAGAGAAAAGGAGGTGAGAGGACCAGAGGTCAGAAGCTGAGGCTCTCCAGGCAGATTACAATTTGTAAGCAATCAAATGGGAGCACTTAAGACATTACAGGCCACAACGTCTGCACTTGGGGAAGTGAAGCCAAATGAGAAGAGCTGAGAGACAGTGGGGAATCTTCTCTGATTTTACTTGCCTCCCCTGGGAGTGCCAACCTTCTGTTTTAGCTCCAAGGGTATTTTCATATATTTACACTCAGTGCACCATCTGTTATTTTCCTGTTTGATTCATTATGAAATTTCCCTACATGCTGGAATTACTCAAATCACTGCAACCTTTCCGTTTTCTGAGAACGAAAATTATGAATGACCAGAAAGCAGAGCTGTGGGCGATTGCTCACCTGGACCAAACCTCTCTGCTGCCCTCGGTCACACTGGGTGATGGTGACCACCCGTATCTCTAACACACTGCTGCTGGCTTCACCTGGTCTGGGTAGTGAGGGGCTGTTTTGAAGTGAGTAATAAATACAATAGATGAAACAAGAGGGATGTGACCAACACCTTGTTCCAAGAACTAAGTAGTGGTGTAGTATAAGCATCTCAATTATATCTGAAGAATTTGAATATGTATCAAAATTCTCCACCTCAACCCTCACCCCCAACCAGAATTGTTGAACTGTCGGGGGTGGGGGGGAACTGTGATATTAAGCAGGAATTTCACTCTGTAAATAAATACAGTTTCTCCAATGCAATTTAAAGGAAAATCCTTACATTTAAATAGTAATCTAGGTAAGAGAGAGCAAAAGAGAAGGTATGTGACAAATTTTCAAATTAAATGATCAGTAAATATTTTTAAATGAATCTTCTTTGGGATATGAGTTAATTTTAGAGGACTTGAGAAAGGATATATACACAAAAATAAAACATAAATACCTAATCTAATGGTAATTCCTTTCATTCAAAGCATCCACAGAAGAATTAGGAATTCAAAAATCATGCATTAAGTCCAAGTTTGTGCCGTTCAGAGACTTCTAGGCTTTCTCTTGGCTCTACACCTGTCAGTGTGGTGCTGTATTGTCAAAGGCCTCCATCTTGATTGCTCTCAAGATGACAACCCTATGTTCTCTGATAAGGATGAGAATGGTGGTTGCTGGGTGTTTCAAATCTTAAGACAGAAGAAGTATTGAGTATTACTCATACTTCCCGCCTCACATTTTTCCTAGAATGACAACTAAGAAGGGCTTATACAGACATTAATAAGCAGAGCACATGGCATAGTCTGGAAATTTATATAACACAAATGTACACATTATTTATATATACGTAATATGGATTATATACTTTATAGATTATAGTTTATAATATCTCTTAAAAATTTCGAGAATATTTTGAGATTATTTTTTAATGGAGCTCCAACAACCAAGTAGCACCATTCTTAGAGAATCACAGCTGAAACTTAAACGTTTTGTCTACAAAAGATAAGATTAAACTATGCAACATAGTTCAAAGAGATGGCATAGCCACAAAACTCTCACAGATGCGAAATTCATTGAATTTTCTGATTTTTATTGGAGGGAATTTTCTCTTAAATAGTAGCAAGAAACATTAGTCTCTGAAGATTTTCCTGTTGCTAGAGGCATGGATGTATAGGTATTTTCTATTGTACAGACTCTGGTTCACACCTTTTTATCATGTTACTATGTAAATATTTTCTTTTTTTTAAATTCATTTTATTTATTTGTCACAATTGTGAATTAATTGATCCCTCCTCCTCCCTCCGTATCACCCCTCTCTATCCCCCCCTCCAGTCATTCCATCTCCCATTTTTCTGTGATTTGTTGGGTGGTTAAGTTGATGTTCAGTTGTTGGTTGTTTGGCCCGTTGTTCTCTTCCAATATCTGGTAAATGTGTTTTTTTTTTTATTTTGCATATATATGTATATTTATATTTATATTACATTAGTCCATTATTGTGTATTGGGCTTTCCCGGGGCTTTCCCTCTTCACTAACATTTGTTAACTATCCTGATCTTTTTTGCTCTTCACCTCTCCCACCTTCTTCCCCCTCCTCCTTTCTCGCTTCATGGTTCAGTCCCATTGGTTGTTTTCATTATTTCTTATTTGTTTGTTTTTCCCTATATCCATCATGTAAGTGAGACCATCCTGTTTTCTCCTTTTCTTTTTGCCTTATTTCTGCTAATATGAGTCTTTCTAGTTCCATCCAGGTTGCTGCAAATGACATGTGTTTGTCCTCCTTGATTGATGGATGCGTAGTATTCCATTGTGTATATGTGCCACAATTTTTTTTAGCCAATCATCTGTTTTGGGGCATTTGGTTTGTTTCCAATTCTTTGCAATTGTAAACAGGGCTGCAATGAACATGCGCGTACAGGTGTCTTTTTGGATTAATGTTTTCATGTCCTCTGGGTAGTTCCTAGTAGTGGGATTGCTGGGTCGAATGGTAAGTACACTTTCAATTGTTTGAGGCTCCTCCACACAGTCTTCCATAGTGGCTGGACCAGTTTGCACTCCCACCAGCAGTGTAAGAGAGTTCCTTTTTCTCCACATCCATGTCAACATTTGTTTTCTGTTTTATTTATATGGGCCATTCTTACTGGTGTAAGAGGGTATCTCAGTGTGGTTTTAATTTGCATTTCCCTGATTATTAGTGATGTGGAGCATTTTTTCATATGCCTATTAGCCATCTGTATCTTCTCTTTGGTGAAGTGTCTTTTTAGTTCTTCTCCCCATTTTTTGAGTGGGTTTTTCGCTTTATTTTTGTTGAGCTGTAGGAGCTCTTTGTGGATCTTTGTTATCAGACCCTTGTCACTTGTCTGGAGGGCAAAAATTTTCTCCCAGTCAGTTGGATTTCTTTTTGTTTTGTTTATTGTCTCTTTTGCTGAACAGAAACTTTATAGTTTGATATAGTCCCAGCTGTTTATGTTTTCCTTCATTTTTTTGCCGGCCATAGTTGTTTCCTCAAATGGATTTCTGAGGTGAAATTCATGAAGAGTTTTGCCCGGGTTTTCTTCTATGTATTTTATGGTTGCAGGTCTCACTTCCAGGTCCTTTATCCATTTTGAGTTAATTTTTGTACAGGGTGTGAGGGTGTTGTCCTGGTCCATTTTTTTTTTTACAAGTTTTGATCCAGTTTTCCCAGCACCATTTACTGAAGAGGCTATCCTTGTTCCAGGGCATGTTTTTTTGCCCTTTTGTCAAAGATTAATTGACCGTATATGTGTGGGTATTATTTCTGGGTATTCGATTCTGATCCATTGGTCTGTTGGTCTGTTTTTGTACCAGTACCATGCTGTTTTAAGTATTATGGCTTTGTAGTACAGTTTGAAGTCTGGAATAGTAATACCTCCATTCTCTCTTCTGTTTGTCAAAAGGGTTTTGGCTATTTGGGGTCTTTTGTTGTTCCATATGAATTTCAGTAATTTTTGTTCTATCTCTTTAAAATATGTCATTGGGATCTTTATTGGAATTGCATTGAATCTGTAGATGGCCTTTGGTAGTATGGCCATTTTGATAATGTTGATTTTTCCGATCCATGAACAGGGTATGTCTTTCCATTTTTTTACATCATCTATTTCTTTTAAGAATGTTTTATAGTTTTCTTTGTATAGGTCTTTTACATCTTTTGTTAGGTTAATTCCCAAGTATTTGATTTCTTTGGTGCAAGGGTAAGTGGGGTGTTTTTAATTTCTTCTTCTTCTGATTGATTCTTTGTATATATGAATGCTGTTGATTTTTGTGTGTTGATTTTGTATCCAGCTACCTTACCAAATCAGTTTATTATTTCAATCAGCTTTTCTGTTGATTTTTCTGAGTTCTCTACATAGAGAATCATATCATCCGCATATAATGATAACTTTATTTCTTTGTTTCCTATTCGGATTCCTTTTATGTCTTTCTCTTGTCTTATTGCCCTGGCTAGGACTTCCAGAACAATGTTGAAAAGGAGTGGAGAGAGTGGGCATCTTTGCCTGGTTCCGGACCTTAATTGGAATGGTTTCAGTTTTTCCCCATGAGGATGAATATGTAAATATTTTCTAATCCAAATATTTTATAGTACTTTCTGAATACCAGAGACTTGCCAAAGTCTAGAAAAGCAGCACATTTCCTTGACTTAAACAGAAAATTAGTTCTCATTACTTTTCCTGTTGCTTAATTTCCTAGTTTCAAGCCAAGAGAGAGTAATAAACAATAACCAACAAACAAAGCAATATATGTATGTGTATATACACACACACATATATAAGTGTGTAATGAATTAGACTATATTTTCAACAGATGGCATTGCAAATCCTAATACTTGGGAAGCTGCAGTCTGTGTGCTATTCTAAAGGGTAAAAAATTAAGGGAAGCAATTCTACACTTTCCTGAATCAGCAGGAGTGCGAAATAATTCTTCCTTTCAGTCTGTTCAACTTGTACTCAGTCTATTATGTTATATAAAGGGAATAAAAAAAAAAAGGACTTCAAGTGTGGTGTCTGTCACATCCCAGTGTGGGAAAGGGTATGAGACTGTTTGCTCAAGGATATAATTTTGCCCTTTGTCTTAATTAGCAGGTGGGAGATTGCAAGGCATAAAAATGGGGTGACATAGAAAAAATAAATGCATGTTCATCTGCTGCCAGCAGTGTTTTAAATTAAGCTAATTTCTCTTCCTCCGAAACTGACATAGTCATACTAGAAAAAGGATGATCTGATTTAAAAATATGAGCACAAATACAGAAATACCATTCTTTATATAAGTATGAAGATCTTTCCATAACCAGTTAAGCATTCTTCACTCTCTATATTTTCTTTATTAACAATCACAATTTAACTGTGTGATTACGTAGAATTCATTTAGAAAGAACCAAGACTGCTTCTGTCATTCAAAAATTATGAGGCACTACAAAAATATAGACGATATTCTTGTTTGGTTTTAGTCATTGCTATATGTGTTGAAATTTGTATCTAGAATCAGATGAGAGTCTGATGATGTCTAAAAGGTCAGTGGTGCCATGATACTATGGCACTGTATGGGACTGCAGAAGTTTCAGTAAATACTCATGTGACACTTACTATAAGATGGTATTTGGCGTTTAGCTATAAGTAGGCTTACCAGAGAAGCCACATACACACACACACACAAAGAGAGAGATCCAATACAGAATATTTAATCAAATTTGAATTTCAGATGACCAATGAATAATTTCAACTACAATTTTTTCCAATATTGCATGAACATGTTTAGACTAAAATGATTCGTTATCCTAAAATTCATAGTTAAGTAAGCATTCCAAATTTAGCAACCCTATAAAAATACAAAAACTGTTCCTCTCTGATCTTGAGAACAGCCCTGCAGTGAAGAGGTAATGGTGTAAATATTACTGATTGGAAATGTGGGAAAGGAAACATGTGCTTTCTGTGTATAGAACAAGCATGATGTAACTCATTTTATCAACTCTTTGATTAAAAAGTACCCAGATATTGATCAAAAAATTTTTATGTTTATGTTTGTTGTATGCTGAGGTCCTTCAAGTCATATTAAGACTGAGTTTTGATACAAGGTAGTTGAAAATTTTATGGGGTGCCAAAATGGTGGCAGAGTCTGAGAGAAAGATCCAAGAGAAAAAATGGGAAGCCAGAAAAGGAAGAATAAAAGGGAGGGGCACAGAGAGAGGAAAAAGGAGAGACAAGAGTAGTGGACTGATAGAACAGGCACACATGACTAGCCTGGGGAAGCCCTTTGGAAGAGTGAGCTGGTGGTGGCAAGGAGCCATGGTGGGAGAGTGGCTGGCAGAAGAGTAAGTGTTGTGGAGTTGGATGCCAGAATGACAGGTCGGTTATGACCAGTGGCTGCTGAGGGCAGGCCTGATGAATGCAGCCAGACGCCGCTGAAGGCAGGACTAGTGGAGGAAGGGTGTGGAGCCACAGCAAAGTGGCATATTTGGGAAGCTGAATTTGCATCAGAATCTGATGGGAAAGTTTGAAGAGCCTTGGAGAAGCAGAGCAGCTTGGAACACTGGAGAGAGAAGAAGCAAAGAAAAGACACTGAAGAAGGACTAGACATTGCAGGGTACTTGCAGGTTTGGTGGGGCATTATCTTGGACATGTGTTTGGTACTTGAAATAACTGGCTACTTGTGGCATTAAGGACTTTAGTTTTTCTGGTTAATTTCCCTTGTTAATAAAACCCTGTTGTTTAAATTGCTTTGTGACTTTGGCAACTGCTGTCGGCGCAGGTGGTGTGGATCTGGTAAGAACATTGGGCGGCAGGAGTTGTATTCTAAAAGGGGCAACTTTTTTCCCTGCAGCTTGTTGGTTGGTTGCTTTTGCCCTGTTTGACACGATTTCATTTTGATCCGTTGGTAAGGTTGGGTTCTCAAAAATGACACTCAATTTTGGTAATGTATAAGTGAATTAATTCATTCACCATGAATAAGTTTGTGAAAATTCTCCCTTGTCTGGGGTTGTGTCACTGAGAAACTTCTTAAGTCATATGATGTCAAATACTGATTTCAGGCAACACATAGTTCAAAACCAATAACAGTCAACTGATCTGAAAGTTGTATCTTTTCACATTTTATTTCTTACACAAGGTAAGAATGACACCCAGATAGCCATGTTTCTTCTATTCCCACCAACACCCATATGCCAAACTGAGAACCTATCCAATGCTGACTTTCTCTTAAAGAGCTCATAACATGCAGACATCAGCCCCTCAACTGAAGAGGTTGGATTGGTGTGGATGTAGATTTAGGTTCCCCGGATTCTGTCTAAATTGCTACTTGAATTGGTTTGAAACAAAATAATACTTTTAAAATATTTTGCAACTCTAGAAATTCAGTTTTAAAATTCAGAAATATTTGACTGAATCTTTTATTTACCCTCAATTAAATGATGGGGCCCCTAACTTAAATGTTTAGAGGATCACTGCATAACTAAATGTGTGGTAAGCTCTATGCAGTCTGCTGTGACTTGGAAAGAACTTGTAATTTTAGATTTTTGGGAAATATTTATTTCCAGACAATGTTTATGTTTATGATGAACGAGTGAGGGCTCATTATTGTGACTAGATCCTGAAAGTTTAGCAAAATATTTACATAAGTTGAAAATGTGTACTTTTTGCTGAAATCCTGATTATATGCAGGTAATTAAGGCATTATTTTTAAAACCTGAGGAAAAAAATTTGCCATGATGTGGTCATTAGATCTCTAGTATTTCTTGATTAAAAGTGTTAGTGTATCTTTTATATTTTATTCCCCAGATTTTAAATACTGAAGTTTTGTCCTTATGTATTGCTTAGATCTTTCTTAAATTTTGAAGCAATGTGTGCATATCAAGCAAACATGCTAGAAATGTGTGTTCCTGTCATTTTCTTCTCATTTCTTATAATCATAATTATGATTAAAATATCTGAGCATGCATATGGTCCAGAATTGTTTTAAGTTGTTTCATTTTATCTTCAATAAATCCCTACTGCTTAAATGTTACTATCCCACCAAACACTCTTTCTGCATCTTTGCTCTTTAACAAACCACCCAACACTCATTGGCATAATAAAACAATAACTTGTTTTTTTGAATAATTCCCTGGTTTGGCAGTCTGGATGGATTTTTTACTGGGGCCTCCTGTGGTTATTCATGGAGCCACCCCTCATGATTCAACTAAATGTGAGTTCATGATTACCCTACTTATTGTCTGGCATTTAACTGTTTGCTGAGAATCCTGCGACTTCTTTACATCATCTTTCATATTTCAATTAGGCTAGATGGGACATCTTTAAGTATGGTGGTCTGATTTAAAAAGTATGAAAATGAAAACCTCTTGCATATCATATTTATTATATGCTTTGGCCCAAGCAATACAAAAGTCTAGCCCAGATTGAATGTAGCAGGGGACTATAAAAGGACATGCGTTTTAGGGAGGTTTCTTTTATCCAAAACCACTTTGTAACAATCTACCATATGTAGTTACCTTAACCGAAGCATAGATGAATAACTTACCATTAATTAGCAGAACCAGGTTTTGAATGCCTGCAGGTTTCTCATTGTTCTCTCAGGCCAAAAGTTGTTATTCCAATGTGCTATTTATCTACACAGTTTTCTTGAAGGATCACACTTATTTAAGGGTTAAAGCTTTTATATCTTTTTGTTTAAAAAAATCACTTTATAATTATTCTTGAATATTTGTTTACTTAAAAAGTCACCTATGCAGAGTTTTAGACAAATGTTATTAAAACTTGTGCCTGATGGTTTAAGTGCCCCCCAAAAACAAATTAGAAAGGTTTTATTTTTACCTTTATAGATAGAAAAGCTGGGTTAAATCATGCAGAATCAATGGCATCCATTTGCTTCTCTGGAACAAGGTAAAGGAAGAGGAAGATAGTGGTGAATATGTCTACTATTCATGAAAAAAGAAAAAAATAGAAATGTAATCTATAACTGTAGATAATTCTGAGAAATATATTATAAAAATATCCCTAGCTTGTTTTTAATGGGGTTATGTGTGCATTTTGAGACTTGAATACATTATTTGAAATGATTTCTCCAAGCCAATAAAGATTTCATATCCTAGAAAATTAAGCTGCTGACCAGCATGTCAGATTAGACAGAAGCAATATCATTTCTTAACATTTTAGGAAAAATACTGGTATACTTATTGAAAACCAAAAAGACTGTTCATTGAGAAGGCTGACTGAATGTTCTATTTTGAGATACAAATCTACAGAATTTAATTTACAATACTTTATATAAGTACCCTAACTTTTCTTTATCAACTTAAAAAAAAGTGTTTTATTTTAATTGATCATCAATTATTTTAAAATTGTTTACCTTCTTCAAATAATATTGCATAATTTTTGTGATCTTATTTAGATTTGCATGCAAGGAAACAAACTGAAGATCAATACACTGAAATGGCTTTGATAGAAACAAGAAAAGGCAGAAAGCTGGTACTGTGTGGATTTTCAAGATTTGGGAGTTATCGAAGTTTGTGAATTGAGTCAAAGACAGTATTTATTTACTTCTTAAAGATAAAAGTATTTTCTCTCTGGGCTAATCTATGAAAAAATTCAGAAACTATTTTCATTTAAGTGCAATCATTGACAAATTTGCATTTGTCAGATAACTTCCCCTTACACCAATTTTTATCCTTGACATCGGTATATGAGCTTGATTTAGGGATGAGGTTGGATACTTTTTTTTTTTGTAGATTTAAAATCAACCTAATAGCTGATGATAAAGATGATAAACTGTAACAGGTCATTGCTCTATCTTACCTTTTTGTCAAGTGCCACTGGACAGTAATGGCGGGGGAGAGGGGGCAGAAGTAGGATGAAATTTTTTCCTGAAATTGGAATGGTGAGTTGGATCCCTACTAGGGACAGATTGAAATAATTGAACTATTTTTCTCTCTACAGATTGTGAATTCACTCCCTCATTGGGAGTGAATGCTTGTGAACATAGCTTATGACTAAGGTAGACTAGTTTTCTTATAATAGTGACAAAGTAAACTGAATTTTCATATATTTTTTTCTGGAAAAACATGATTCTATCTTGATACACTATTACAGAAAACTTAAATCAAATGTAGAATAGCCATACTGAACTTCAAAGACATGTCATTCTAATACTTAACAAGAGCTATAAGAGCAATAGCGATAATATTGCCTTGAAGCAGGCTGGTCATTTTTGTAAATGTCTTTGTCATTTTATTTAATAGATCAGAAAGAAATGATCCTCTGAGGTAGGCAATATAATTATATTCATTTTCTGATAAACAATCTGCAATTCACAGATGTGACCTAACAAATACAGAATTTATAAGTAGGCTTGCGAAGATTCAAAGTGGACCTGGTTGATTTCAAATATGAGGCTGACTATTTCCACTTATCCTCTGAGAAAAGCAATCAGACAATAATTAAAATAGAGCAAATCATGCATGTAAGAAAAGTATGCCTAAAGATAGAAATAAGGATGGGTTTAAGATCTATGTACAATGTCTATGCAGGAATATTACATAATCTTTATATAAACTACATACAAAACAAATTAAAAATATGTTCTAAATTCTCATCCTGTTGATTGAAAGCAACACTTAAAATGCTTATTTAAAACAAAGCTGAAATAATCAGTCAAGAAATACTAGATAGTTGTAAAGGCCTAGAACACTAAAGTATTCTGCTAGCCCCTTTCATACTGGTTGTTTAATATCATAATAAAGTTGCCCATTGCTAAAACTGAGCACTTCAAATTTATTGGCAACATCTGAAAAAATATATATTTTTTTGAGACTAGGTCTCGCTATTTTTGCCCATGGAACCGCAGGCTCTCGTTGCCCGGGGTACCACAGACTCAAGCAATTCCCAGCCTTAGCTTCCCAGGTAGCTGGGATTACAGAAACGCGCCACCATGCCCAGCTATTTTTTTTGGAACTAGGTCTCACTACGGGCCCCAGGCAGAACTTGAACCGCGATCCCTAACCCGGTTCGCTTCATAGGCTGAAGCTTACAGGCACGAGCCACCGTGCCCGGCCCTTGAAAAATTCTTAAAGTCAGAACATTTTAGAACCTACACATCATCAAGAGGAATTAAAATAGAAATTGCAAACTCTGGAGTCTTACATGACATCTTGATGTTTAGCCCTTTAAATCATTTTGCTAAGAAGAAAGTGACAATTTTCTTAATTTAGGAACTGGTTGATTTGCTTGCACACTATGCTCAGATTTACTAAAAATACATTCTTGTGCAAGTTCTTGAAAATGTAATAGAAATTAGCAGGCTGAGAAACCATTTGATTCTTCTAAAGCAAACATATAAACATTACTTTAATATCATCTTCAGGGCTCCAAAGCCTACAGTTATCTTCTCCATGAATTTAGAAATTTGTCTCCAACTTTCTCTACAATATGACCTAATTTTGCATGTTTCACTTTCTTCCCTTAAATCAGGTTAGAATCTTAGCTTTTGCACTGTCTGCATATGTATCCAATTACTGTCTCACATCATTGCTTATATCATAACACTCAATGCCTGTGTATATGGGCTAGGTCTTCTTTCATAAGATTGAATTTAAGTTTTACCTGCTACACACGACACATTCAGCAGAGTTCTTTCATACTTAACTCATTCAGACTTACAATCTTTAGCAGAAAGTCTATTACATTATGTGTGTGCCTACTTTTTATATAGAAGGTACTTTGTCATTACAGAAGTTAAAATGTGAAATTTCTTTAATCCACAATTACACTGTTAAAATATATATTTATGCTTATGTACATACATATGTGAAAAATTTGGAAAACAGCCTAAGTAGGAGACCTTTATTACTTCCAAATAGAAAAGCAGACACACTATTTGCAGAAAATATTAAAAATGGTTTTTTGCAAGTCTTACAATGTTAATATTTTGGTATGTTTTTAATCCTCACATTTTACTACAGAAAATGCTATTATTAATTCATCTTACAGAAAATATGGATATGTATTTAAATCTACACATGCACACACATACATACACATGAATGTTAAAAGGACACAGCAGACATTGCCAATGGTCACCAGAGTATGCTAATGCTACTTAAAAAAATTTAAGTTATCAATAAGTAGCCTCCTGTACTCTTTACAAAAAATATTTATACCATTTAGGTGAAAATAATAACAGGAGGAAACATTTGCTAATCTTCTTCCCCATTAGAACGATGAATCCTTTTTGAAACCACAATGATCTCTCAAAATATATTGATAGTCAGTGAATCAATTGCTGTAGCACTAACGATGATTAGAGGCAAAGTAAAAACCAAATATAGTTTTCGTAAATACAAACTCTTCAGAAAAGCAGACTCAGTATTTTTGTTCAGGGATATAATATTTTACTTATTTCATGTTTGCACTATTGTAAGGGATATAATATTTTACCTATAAAACACCTGCTTTTAAATAACCATACAAGAAGCGAGAATGTAAAATTCTGTTCAAAACAGACACTGAGAAAAAAACAGGCTTTTGGAAATGACTCTGTCATTGTTCAATTTTTTTCTTTAGAATTTGTAGAGCACTATAAAATATACTTATTTAAACTTTTAGAAATTTAGAAGTTTACATGTCTGCATATTAAAATATTGAATAGTTACGGCATTAGAGCCTCTCAGGAAAGTCAAACTAAAGTAATGTAATTCAATACAGGGAGATTAATAAGAGAAATTATTTTCCCAGATGTTAGACCATTTAAGGAGTCACTAGGGGAAGGTGAGATTATTTGCCATCAGAACGGCTATTATCCCAAGGTTGAAAGTTAAAGGGGTAGACGTTCAGGAGCTGGAGTTGCTAAACAAAGGCATAGAATCTCCGCGGTCCCAGGCGACCTAGAGAGATGTAGATCGGTGAGAATAACCAGCTGTCTTGTGGTGCCACCAGTGCAGAAGGAAGAGAACAGAAACCCTCTGCTTTTCACAAGTTCGTGTGAGTTAAATCACGTCCCTTTTACAAAAGACCTACATTAACACTAGTTCTGCTAACTAAAAGAAATCTGAAAAGCCTTTTCATTTTTACAACAGAAGGTGAAAAGCAAGCCTAAACATCGTTTCTTTAATGTTTTTTAGTTTGCGTGTGTTTTGCGCAGCTGCAGTGGAGCAGAACAGCGGTCCTGCGCGGCCCTGCCACGCTCCTTGCTGCTTCCTGGGATCTGCTCAGTGCAGGTGTGTATGTGTGATCGATTCCCAATTTACTCTGTGTTACTTTAGGTTTCACGAATGATTTGGTATTATTTGGAGAGTTGTTTGGGAATATATTCAAAAAGCTTTCCATGTCAGTTAATGGTAAGCTTCTCTGTTTTTATCTCCACTTTGGCTTCTGTTGTGCTACATTCCTGTGGGAGGTGGGGGAAACTATAGTTTGGCTTTTCTCTTTCATCAGCTAATCTTCAGTCAGTTCCTCTCATTAGCTGAAAGGGGGAGGAGTCACTGTGCAAGGGCTCCTGGGAAATGTAATCTGCACGGTTCCACTTCCCCTGCCCGACCCACTTACGTCGCACAAAGCTTAGCAAGCGGGAGCCGCGAATGCTGACAAACTGCTTTGTAAATGAACTGCATTATGTTGACACCGGTTTATAACAGTGTATATGATTTAGTGGTGTAAGTTCACATCTTCTCCACCACACCACACCCAACACCAAAGCACATATAATCCTTAACTGTAGTGCACTGGGTCGACCCCCCACCCCCCCTTTCAACCTTGTCCCCCTTTTCCTCCCCTTCTGCTAGCTTTGTGCAGTCACTTTTGCAGGCCTTGTTTTGTTTTAGTTTCTTTTTTCAGGTTTTTGTTTCTCTGTGCTCCACATATAAGTGAAATCATTAGTTGTCTTTTTTCTTCTGACTTAAGCCATTTTTTTGACAGGATTATTTTTTTCATTAGTTAGGTGTTTTCCACTGTTTTTTAGCAACACAAAAGGACTGCTATTGATTCGTTTAATAGTATTTTTGTTTTTTAGTATTTTGGTTTTGGATTTTTTGGTAGGTAATCTTTTTTTCTTTCTGGAACATTTTAAGATCTTTATTGTTGATAGTGTATTACTTTCTGTAATTTAATATAGGGAGTTCAGTTAGATAAATTTTCTTTGACCCCAGACACTAGTAATTGGAGAACTTTTCTCTGGAGATTTTTAGTGTCTTCTGAGCATTCTCGAAAGTTTCCTCTTTGACATTTTGCCTGGAGAATTCATGTAATCTGAAGTTAATAGACCTCAGTAGTGGGAAATACTTGTTTGGGGGCAGTTGATTTGTCTTTTGAAAACAGCCAGAAGGTATTCACTCAAATCTGATAACAAATCAGATAAACAAATAAAGAAGTTGTAACTGTACAAGAATTAACCTAATAATTAACATCCCTTTTCTGTAATCCTATATTATATCCTATAATAATAGGATGGAAATATGCAAACCGTATCAATATTTTGCCATTTGATGCTTTCCCACAGCAGATCCAGGAAAGAGAGAGAAATGTATCTTGCTATTTGGGTTGTCCAGGAACAGCTCCTTGTTTTAATAGCTGAGATACTGCTTTTTCATCTACATATCCAGCTCCATTTTCATCTTCCCCAAATCCTCACTTCCACATTTGAATCTTAGATCCTTGGGGGTCCTTGCCCAGACTCCTGAGGTTTCCATTATTTACTCCTCTCAGATGTCTAGTCAATTTCCCAAAATGCTAGATTATGATAAACCCATTCTCCTCCCTTGGTTCCAGCTCCAGAAATGTTGTTTATTTCCTTATCTCCCTCACCCCCATTTTTTTCCTTCTTTTTCTTTTAGGCCTTCAATAACCTTGAAACTTGTTTCCTTGACTGATTGATTTTTCTTTTCATGATGGAATTCTGACTGAGACACTCCTGAACTGACATGAAACAAATGCAAAAGATACTTTAAAAAGTGAGCAATAATAGCATTGTTTGAATAGTATATAGAAGAAAAGAGAGTATGCAGTTTTAAACTGCAGGCTTTAAAGTTTTATGGAAAAAAATTGCTTCTTGAGTTTGCTGCTTGCTATAATATGAGCCCAGTATTTCTGAATAGCTGTTACCACGTAGCTAAAAATACAGATCATGCCTATTTTCTTTGGCAGATAGTAGCAGTAAATGAGAAGGTAGATATGAAACATTTAGAACAGTGACTAGCAAATAAAAAGTGTTCAATGCTAAAAATAAAATTTGGCTACATTAAAATAGATATGTATATTTTTGTTAATTAAAAATTCATCAGTTTCAGTTCTGTGTATGCATACATGTGCTTTTTAAAGACTTGTAAAGTGTTATGTTGCCACTAGATATTTAAAAATAGTTTATATTTGTAAAACTTCGTGTTACAATAGAATTTTAAAAGATTTTCTTCAGTGAAGTCTAATTCACACGTGATACAGTCTCATTGGATCCTTCCTTTTTACTCTTTTCTATTTTCTGTTTACTTTTTCTCTGTGAACATTTGCATTTCTTAAACACATAACTTGTGTCCAACATTGAATTGTAAGTATAACCCATATGACATATTGGCTACTTTATCTTCATAGCACACAGGTTTTATTTCAAATAACTCTTTGCTGCAATTCATTGAAATAAGCCAGTAACCCAAATCTCCCTCACATTTGATCCAGTCATCTTTGTCAGTCTTCGTTGCTTTTCTTTTCCTCAAAGAAAAATGTTATATTTCATTATGTAGATGATAGTTTGAATTTGGGAGCATTTTAAAGTTTCTAAAAATATACATTATGGGGTTCAATCTCACTATAATGTATTCTGGAATCAAGCAGTTTTACAATTAAAGAAACAATGGTATTTTCAGTTTCTTCCTCAAGATCAGGTGAGTTTCTTCTTCAAGATCTACTCACTGGTAGAGTTGAGAAACACATTGTTGTCTTTATTTCTCACCATGGAAGTACAGTGGTATATTGGTACATACTATATGAATTCTTTCAAGGTTACACAAATATGAATTATTCCTCCATGTCTGTAATAATTTTCAAGGAAAGGATTGAATCAACCTTTCATTTATACTCAATTTCTCTTCTTCTATATCTTGCTGTCAGTTTGAGTTGCAGTTGACAGGACATAGCATATTTGAATGATTGGGAAATTCTGTATCACAAATGACTTTGAAGAGTGTGTGTGTGTGTGTGTGTGTGTGTGCGTGCATTCATGTGGTGGTTGAGGATAAGTAAAGATGGCAAGAGTTGAGAATCTCTGTATCAGAGCATAGACAAAAGAACTTATGGAATTTACATACTTAAGAACAGTTTAAAACTAGAATATTATTCTGCCTAAAATGAGTTTAAGTATTTTTTATTAAAGTTAGAGAAGCCAGATTATATTAAAATAATTTCAGATATATACTTCATTTTAACATTTAATCTGCTTTAATATTGGTGAAATGCATTTTAGGATAATGTGTTCATTAAAATGATTTATTGTACTATTTAATTTTTATTAGTTCTTCAAAGAGCAAAATTAACAACAAAATTAATAGCTAATACAATGCCATTTGTGAGGCAGTTCTATCAATTGATAATTACACAATTTAGGATCTAGTCATTTCTCTGGCCCTTTGAAAATACTTGCTTTCCAGTATCTGATTTATTATATTTACAGAATGAAATGGATGAATGAAGTATTATTTGATGATCCACTGACATTAATTTTCTGATTTCTAATTAAAAAATTTCAATTACCAGATAAAACTATGGCATCAAAACCCTATTAATATAACACATAAGTAATTTTATTGTTTCAAGTAAGTATAGATAATTTTTTACATATATAATATTATATAAAATATTACATATTTTTTATATCTTTGTATCTATCTCTTCTATGTCTTCACATGTTGCAGTCAACAAATTAGTTGAAATACAGCTGTTTGAATTCTAACAAACAGGTTAGGGGCTTAATTTGCTTACTTGCTTGCTCTATGATTCTCGTAATGTATGTGTATATATATATAGTATATAGTATATATAAAAGATATACAGTATATAAATATATACTATATATAAAATATATAGATATAGTGTATATATGTATATATTCTAAATTTTGCAGTATATATGTATTGTTCTAAATTTTGCTTAGGAAGGAAAAATAATTCTCTTCTCTTCTGAGATATAATAATCTTCTCTTCTGAGATATATGAATGTAGGAAGTATTTGCAGAACTCTTTGTGTATACTGTTAGAGTAGCTAAGCTAAGGAGAGTACAACATATAGAAGAATTTCCCATGATTTAACTGTAACTATACATATCTATGTATGCGTATATTTATGTATATTTAAATATTTAATATAAAAATGACTTACTTGTAGTTTAAATAACATTCTGTTGAATGTCAAGAACTTAGTACTTTTAAGCTAATATGCATAGAGTAGAGCCATATCATCACAAAAAGAGCATTTAATTAGTATAATCAGTATTACATGAAAGCAAAGTTTTTATTCTGACTTATCCACACTTTTTATCTAAGCTTTATTTTGACACAAACATTTTTGAACACTCTAGCAAGTGAGAAGTGAAGACTTGGAAAGTGGTCAGGAAGGACGTAAATTAGATCAGTGGCCCCAATTTAGTCTATTCCCCATGGTCCATGTTGAATAATCAGAGGTAATACAGAATAGAATTCAATGGAGAGCTCTGAGCTCTATATACAGAGTGAGATAAGACTCCCTGCAGATCCCTGTGTTACCTTATCTCTAAAGTTTTGTAAAGCATTTTGATAGAATTGCTTGACTTCAATATCAAATCAGAAGCATTTATGAACACTATTTCTTCAGTTTGCTTCCAATCAATTGCCTATTATGTTGTTAATAGTCCTAAGCATACACAATTAAAAGTTTTGAACAAAGACAGCATAAATTGCTATGTTTTTTAAATTATTTATTTGCAACTAGAGATCTTAAAAGTAGACATGTTAAAATACGCTATGCTTCTTGATATGTTTCTTAATGATGATTAAAGTGTAGTTCAAGAATCTGATATGGGAAATATGAACTATTCAAATTTGTAACAAATATGTATTTTTAAAAAATGTTAATTCCATTTTATAATACTGCTTTAGTTTTATTTCCTTTTGTGGTGTTTTTTTTTCATGTTCTCTAATGTAACATGGAAAGAAGACTGACTTCTACAAGACAGTTAATTTATTTGAAAATGCATTTTAAGAAAAATATGTGTAAAATCAAATTATACACATACTCCTAAAAATAACATTTTAATATTTTTTTTAGTTTAGAAACTCAGTTCTCTATTACTGTAGGAGTTTTTGGTAATATATCATATTTAGTTCTGTAGCTTGAATTTGGCAATAAATCTAGGTTAAGGTCACAATCCTGAAGAAATCAGGAAGCAGAGAATTGAATAAAATAAAAATTTAATTTCATCAGTTGTGTGTAGTTCTGCTTTGTACTGAAGATTAGTGTTTCCAAAGAAAGAAAAGAAAATAAGTTGATTGCTTACTCAATATTATTTGAAATCATTTGTAGGAAGAATTTAACTATATATTTCAAAGGAAGGAGGGAGCAAAATAAAATTATTGAAAGATAATGCAGAAAATTTAATAAAAGGAATTTTGCTCAGAGAAATAGATGGGTGAAAAAGTATAGCAAGGTTTCATTCTCGTTTGAATGATCTTGAAAGAACACAGGCTTCCCCCTGCAGACCTTGGAAGCACTTGTGAACCCAAGAGTCTGAGACTATACACTGTCTCTCCACTTTTGAGGATTGCTTTTAGTACCATATATTTCATCCTTGCCACCCAAGTTATTACCATGGTAATTGTTGAATTTCTCATTATGGAAAGTCAGCCTTTCATAAATATTATATGTGGCTATTATTGGCAGACACAGTGACAGTTTTTTAAAGAAATATAGAAATTCTGTAATTTGAGGTTATTCATTATTTATCTTTTTAATAATTTTAATGAACACAAATGCCTTTTATTCATTAAAAATAGAACAACAAAAATATCTATCTGTTATACTCTTGATTGATCTGTCCCATTAAACTTAATATCCAAACAGGGTACCTGAAAGCACCTACATTTTTCTTTAAAGAACTTCGTCATACTAAAATTATATTCTATTGCAATTAAAACTTTTGCTTTATGGATATGAGGACAGGACATTTTTTCTCGATTCAGGTATATTGACATCCCTTTTTATTGACCCCATTCAAAGAATTCTTAGTAATAAAGGAGAAAGAAATGATTTAGAGTAAACATCATTCTTTTAGTTTTGGGGTCAAAGGATCTAAGGAAAGTTTGGAGAGTAAGTTGAAGTTGGGTCTGGGATCTCACTGTAGGACTTACAGTCAGACTATTTTGTTTTATTTGCACGCAAATACATAGCTATATGCTGCATGTGCAAAAGAGTAGTATAAAATAACCATGCAATTACGCAGCATTATTTAGGGGCTCTTAGGATTGACCTATGTCCCTTACCCCTTTTAAAAAGTTCTCATGTCTGCATCATTACAATTTGCCCGTCCTTGCAATAACCAAATACTTTCAAGTAAATTTGAATCATCCTTGATGAATTGCTATTTTGACTACTGAAGAAAGAAAGCTTCTGAAGATGGTTTGGTGAAGGAAAAATACTTCATGTGCTCCCAAAGAAATATACAACTTTTAAAATAGTAACCGTTGGTTCTTTCTTAAGTAATTTTTTTTTTTAGTTACCATAAGTATCAAGAAAACGTAACTTATTTTTCAAAATGATGCTTCACAGAGAGGACTGTGTCCTTAAGGAGCTTCTCATATGCTAAGTCTCATTCATATATGTCATTTTCTTTTAAGTGACCTCATGTTTGCCAGAATGATTCAAACTGTGCTAGTGTTTTTTTTTTCTTTTTCTTTTTTTTTTTTGAGACTAGGTCTCTCTATTTTGCCTGTGGAACAGCAGGATTACGTTACCCAGGGTACCACAGAATCAAGCAGTCCCCACCCTCAGCTTCTTAGGTAGCTGGGATTACAGGCGCATGCCACCACAGCCAGCTATATCTTTTTGGAAGTAGGTCTCACTTCATGCCCCCCGCAGCACTCGAACCTTGATCCCTAACCCTGGCTGCAGCTTCCCCTGCTGCTTACAGGCGTGTACCACCATGCCTGACCTGTACTAGGTTTTGATGTATATAAAAGTCACCTACAAAAGGAATTTAAAACAGACTTTGTAATTATTCTAGAGTATACTCTTATAATTTTAAGTGCTGGGTGTGGTGGCAAGTGATTGTTTGGACAGTTATTAAAAATAATTTACAGTGAAAGAGTGATTGTTTTGATTACTAAAAACATTACAAGAACAAAGTGCTAACCTCCAATATCTAAGAAATATCTGGGAACAGAAAGATGCCTGATTTTCTTCTTGTGTATCTCCTCAACTCAGTCTCATTTATTGTGGACATAAATATTGGAGATATGCTATTTTAGTTCTATGTTTCTGTCTTTGCACATATCATTTTTTTCCCTAAATCTGGTTTGGATATTGAAGTAACTTTAAAGCAAAGAGTTATATGCTGTGCAAAAGAATAAAGGCACGTCCCACATTGTTGTAATGATGGTAAAGATGTCAAAGAGCCACGTGAATTATTGGAAGAGAAATATTTTTAAAAAAATCTTTAGTTTTTAAAAATCATGTCTAATTTGGCAGCCACTAGCGTGTAAGCCAGTTTAAATAAAGACACTAAAAAAAAAAATCAGTTCTTCAGTTGCATGTCACATTTTAAGTGTCCAATAGCCATGTGTGAATAGTGGCTACCTTATCAGGCAGAGCAATTATAGAACTCATCCATCATTACTGAAAGTTTTACTGGATAGCATTTATCACAGTATATCATTTTAAATGTATGGGTAATTAAAATAGTGCTATCAATAACTATTTGACTTTCATTTATCTGCATTTAATACAAGTTGATCAAAAACATTTAGGATAAAATGGGAAAATTTTCATATATCTGAAAAGTCATTTTATATTTGGGTACTCATAATATATTAAAACATAAATTGTTTATTTATTAAAATTCAGTGTCTTAAATGCTCATTGTAGTTTATTAATTTTAGGGTATAGTTAATATTGACAACAAATTTTAAAAAACAAGTATGAGTCATCAATTCCAAAAGTGAATATAGAATTTTATATTTAATAAAAGTTTCACAACTTTCATGATCCCTGATTTCATTTCAATGTGACATTTACCATTCAAGCTTCTGTTTTACAAAAGGGCCCAAGGGCATCAAATAATGTGTTATGTGAAAATATAATATAAAATAGTAAAATTTCTATTTAAGAAAGAGTGAGAATTATATTTTCTCCCTGAACCTGACAGGCAATCCTTATAGGATTAGTGGTCTCTCCTTGCTTCTAGAATGGAGTCATAATGGAATTTAGAAAAAAAAACATGACTGATTTCAAAAACAAACAACAACAACAACAACAACATAAAAGTCTGAGTAGATTCCAATTAAAAAGTCCAGAAAGTTTTTCACCAAGTAAATGTGTTACAGGGATTTCTTGAAAGAACAGTAACAAAAATCTTTCACAAGTATATAGCATTTGCTTTAATATTTATGTGGCGATATGAAACAATTAACTTGTCAGGATTCTCATTTTCATTCTCTGTCACTGGATCCCTTAACTTCAGTAATCTCCCCTATTTTGATGTTGAAAAGGACAGATGGACGTCTAGGGATACATAGTTTTCACAGTAGAAGAACTATGTGTTCCTTCCCTAGAGATGTAAAAGTGAAACTGAGGAGGAGTAAGTGACATATCAAGAAAGTAATAAAGATAAAAAGATGTACATTCTGAAAGAGGATTATATATCCATCAAATATCATGAGTCTACAAAGATAATTTTTGACTCTTTTAAGTAAAAGTCTTCTTTTGCCTTTGTGCAGTGGGTACAGTGAATGGCTGAAACTCTTTAGAGTATGCATATCTTAACAGTTTGAGTTCTCTGGCTACCCCGTGGTTTTTTTACCAACAGTGAGGAGAAACCTAGAAACACAAGGAGACAACCAAACAAAGAAATAGACAGAATGTAAACTTAGTGAAAGGTTTGTAAGAGAGGTTTCTGACTTAGACTAAAGGTTTGGAAAAGTCTCCTTTAAGGAAATAATATTTGAGGGGCATTTTGTGTTTTTCTTTAAAAAAAACTTAATATTTCTTACAAGGAAGTTTACTGACAACAGATTATCTCCGTTTTGATTGTCTGAGAAAGACTACTCACTTTTGAGGAATAATTTTTCAGAATATAGAATTCTAGTTTGATATCTCAAAATAGTTTAAATTTTTCAGCTGTTTGCTAATTATGAGTCATTTGCACTAAGGAGAGAGGAAGAGGCAAAGGGAGGTTAAGAGGAAAATATCAACCTGGGTTGAATATATATCTTGTGAAAAATCTGGTACATGAGAAGTGGTAACAAAAATCTATTGTGATAAGAAAAGATAAAGAAAAAAAAGGGTGACTGAAACGACCCTTGAGAGGTAAACAGAGAACAGATTATGTGGGGTGAGGAAGGGCAAGTGAAAGAGCTTCGATTTTGTTTGATGTTCAGTGAAGATTTCAAGATGTGTGGTATGAAGAAATAGTCTAGAATGAGACATGGGGAGCCTGGTTGGACATGGGGAGATGAGTTTGGAAGAGAAACGGCCGCAGCTTGGGTGTGATAGGATCTTGAAGTTCTTTCCTAATAGAATACTGAATTATGTTTTTGTACTACGCTGCACTGAGTAAGTTTCAGAGATGGCCAGTATTTTAGAGTTTGAACACTAGTGTGTAGAACTCTAGCTTTAGGAAAGCAGTACAAATAACTTAGGAATTGAAGGTAGAATTCTTTGTTGTCTTTATTTTAAAGGGGGCTTAAGAGGAAATGTGAACATGGAATACCAAAAAAGTAGTCATCTATTAAAATTTTTTCTAATCTTGGGACCAAGTAACAGTCTATATTGCATCTTAGCCACTCTTCACTGCAACTATCCTGAAGAAGGTATTATCTTCAGTTAGTAGCCAAACAAGTTCCAGGTAAGATAGGTCATTAGCATCAAATCAAGTCACTGGAAATTTAACTTTTTAAAGGCAAAAGATTACTTTGAATTTGTTTAAGAAAGGTTCTTTGAACCTCACGTGAAGGTGCATTCAAAATTAAGAAAGTTCTGAGAGGAGACAAGTAATTGCATGAGGGAAATGAGAGGATTCATGAGATTAGAATTCAGATCTTTCTTAAATTGAGCAACAGCTGGTGTTGATAACAAACAGGAATTTTGTTTACTTTTTTGCAAATGAGAAAAAGTCAGATTTTTTTTTTTTTACAAGGAAGTGATCCTTATGTAAAATGTCAACAACTAAGAGAAAGTAAATACATGGAGCAAAGAAAGGTTAGTTGGTTTTAGTGCAAAAAGTCTTAGTTTATTGGGGTCTATATTGAGATTGTTTTAGAGATTTTTTTTGTTTTGTGATATAAGGTCTGAGTCTAAATTACTCTTTGCCCCTAAATTGTGAAGCACTTAATTCAAATGATGTTTTCTTAGTATGCCTCTATTCTGCATAGTTTTGTCATGTCTCTTTTAGTAGATGCTAAATTATTAAGTAGATGATTCTCTTCCTGGTAAATGAATCGTTCTTTTCCAGTGGTTTAGCAGTTATTCTTTAGTGAATTTTTTGAGCATTTCCTTCTATTTCTAGTATATTGATGGGCAGCCATCAGTAAATGTTTATGGTGGTTGACACTGGAATAAAGTATAGAGAAGAGAAATGTCTCTAGCACTCCATTTAGTACTCTGTGTATGCTACCCTGACTTAAGTCAGAAATAACATTAGGTGTTTTCCTACATTAAGCAATGAGATATTGATCATATAATGATCTCTGAGATGCAGATGAATGTTACAGGTAGGTCTAGTTACTGACCATTGAGAATTATTTTGGGATAACAGTATATCATTAATACAGAAAAATATGCTGAAAGGGTTTGCTAATGATTCAGAGGAGCAGCCTCTGAACAAAAAAATTGTTGATGTTTTAAAAAAGACTTGAAAATAAGAAAAAATACAAATTGCATCAAAGAAGGTAATTAAGAACCATCAGTTCTAGTTTCTTTGTACATCAAAATTATGGATAGTAAGGTAAAGCAATTTAAGATTTCATTTAATTACTGTATCTTACTGTATGTATTTTTTAAAATTCCATTCTCTATTTTATGAAAAACACGTTTAATTCAAAATAAATTATAGCTCAGCATAAAAAAGAAAATCTAACCAAACTCCAATCTTAGTAGAGCTGAAAGGTGAAAATCTGAATACAGGTGATCAAGAAGTGGATGAAACAGACTAGAGTCCAGGAGAGAAGTAACAGGAGGAAGCTTTGGAGCTTTTCCAGATTGGAATGCCACTGTGATGAGTTGATAGAGAACCCAGGGGGAGTGTTTACAATATTTTTGTTGTTTTTCCTCTTTCATGCATAGTTTTCTCTTTTTGATCTTTCTTTCCTCTTCAATATCTGTGAATGTGTTTACCCCTTGCACCATTTTTTAATTTAGAATATCTTGATGGGTGATATCAACTATATGCAAATATCTCCAAATTTATGACTCTGACTTCAACTGTTAGATAAACTTAAATAGCCCACTTATCACTTCTAGGAAAATTTTTGTGAGAACCCTATACACAATTTCAAATTTACAATTGACAAAGCCAAGTTCATTATTCTTCAGCTAGTTTTTCTATATTTTGTTTCTTAATTAGTAACTTCAACTTCCACACAATCACTCAAGCAGGATATATTACAGCTTCCCTAAGTTTCTTTCTGTGTCATATTTCAAATTCAAATATTCAACCCGACAGTCAGGTCAGTCCTACTCTTTAAAACATCTCTCAGCTCTGTCTTACTGTGGTGTCCATTTTGATGAGCTGTTTGTAAGGCCTCCCTTGACGTGAAGCTCACAATAAGTTCCAATTATATTTGTCTTTCTGTTTTCTATCTCTGATCTATTCTCCTTTCCACTAGATATATTGTCCTAAAATACACAATTGTTACTCATAGTCTATTTTAAAATAACTATTAGTGTTACTACTTGGCCACCTTTACATAAAGTCCAAAATGAGGTGTCCAATTAGGTAGGTTTCTAGTTTTGTTCGTTGACACACTCTTTTATATGCTCTAAACTTGAAGGCATGCATGTCAATTTTTCTTCGCTAAATATAATACAGTGTCAATCTCCTATTTTATGGTGAGTTTAGATAAATTCATTCAGGTAGAGTTAGTTCTCTCTTTTATTCTTTCATAGAATTTTTTTTATGCTGCACAACATTCAAGTGTTGTTTTAAGTGGTATTTGTCTTTGTTTGCTATAGAAAAACATTCATTGAAGGCCAGGATAATGCCATCTCTCTGTTCTTGTATCCTTCCTGGCTTATGTAAAAATTTTTATGGCACTGTGTATCCTGGAATTGCCCAGTGAATATTCGTTATTGAATGTTGTCTCCTGCTTATCTACAATGTTTGACCTTGCATTCTAGATCTGACCTATTTTCTAGAGAACTTGGAACTTCAAAACGTATATATGTGTAGGCAAATAATTTGAGAGATACACAGGAAGTTATTAATTGGGTTATTTCTGGAGAGGAATATTAGATAAAGATGTGCAGCAGAAATGAAGTTTTCACTATGGTCTTTTGCACAGTTCACAATATGCTCGTTTATAATAACACCAAAGATAATGAAATTCCATAGTCCCTAGCACAAACTTAGAAAAGCTTGCTTAAAGACTTGCATATATCTCAAACTATCTTATTGTTGATTCAAGAGGATATTGTAAAAGTGAAAAATTATGCATTGTTCCTTTTTAATCAAAAGTTTAATCATGTCAAATTCAGGGGAAAAGCTTGAATATATACACCAATATTTATATTGAATATACATAAAAAATATCCATGTTTTTATAAAGGAAAGACAAAATGAGTGTATTTTGGTGACCAACTACTATAATTTCCAAATGTTTAAAAAGTTACTTAATTTTATAATTATAATGTGAATAAACTCTGTGCAAAAAATTTTCTTTATTTTTATACATAAAATTTAGAAGAAACCATTTTTCTTGCTTGTAATCAACCTATTTATCCTAAAATGCATTAAGTCGTTTGTGTTAATTAGAAAAAATAATTATTTAGAAACATATACAATCAATCTTTTTATGCATAACTTAGAGTATCTTAGCAATAATATCATAAAAGGAATAGTATATACAACAGAGCCAGCCATAAACTTAACCTGAGTGAAAGTACTGCCTTTGAAAGGGCCTTACATAATTTGTAACTTCAATGATAGGATCTTTTTCTTTTTTCCTACTTTAATTAGAGATATATGAAATATAATTTATTCTTTTCATTTATTGTGCATGCTGAGGAATTATATGTCATAAAATCCCTTGATATTTCACTATTGTACCAACAGTGATTGTGAGATATAAAAAAATGGTCCTAAAAGCAGCTTAAGCTCCATCTCTTAAGTTGAAACTAATCTCTTGAGAGCAAAATGTAGAAAAAAAGAAGCTGGCAAATTAAGAAGTTACTAATAAAGCTTTGTTCTTCTCACTAGGCATGCAACACATAATCTAACTAAGCAAATCTTATTTCCTTCTCCAGGAGACTCTCTTCATTGTGTTAGAAACACGAGAGAACATCAATGCTATGATTTTTGTGAAGCTAAAAATATGTTTGATTTCTTTGATATCTTAATTAAAACAGAGTTTAGACTCTTGAAAGATAATAGTTAAGCTTCAAACTGTGAAAATATACACTAAGCCTACTTCTATCTTATTTTTTTTATTGTATTTGACTTTTTATGTTTCTACATTTTCCCATAAGTAAACAGAACTTCTTTCATCAGTACATTTTAAAACTAAAATTTCTGGGGTATAGTAGAACCATTAGTGTAACATTTCAGGTTATTATATAACACTGAATGTCAACATTATTTGTTTTTGGTAATTTGTTTGGCATGTTAAAAGCACACACATTTAAATGTTCCTAATTATAAAATATTAAATAGATATATGAATTTGAATTAAACAATTATAATCAAATACTTAATGTAGCAATGATTTGTCACATGCAAGTTTGATTACTACATAAAAGCAATGCAAATGACTTATATCTTTTATTCATCTTTTGCTAGTTCTATGATTTTGGGTTTTCCTCTTTTTAAACTGAGATATAGTATATATATACAGTCACTATAGACAAGGCAATTAACATATTTATTTCATGATTTTGAAGTGAAAAGGTTTGTAATATTCCATGGGGTGCTTTGTCTCATAAATGCATTGTAAACAAGCAGTTGGTGTGGTGCAAACTTATACCTTTCACTCAGGCTAACCTGCTTACTACTCTCTCATCTGCAATACCTAGCTATATATATTCTTCTCTACATCCATCTTTGAGGAATAACCTAGATGTTCATTTGCTGAAGGTGCTGACAGTCTTTCTACTTATGTCTTTGCGTTTTGTACTAGTTGAATGTCATTAGTAAGCAAAATTTTGGCTCAATTAGTTAAGATATAATCTTGGCAAATAGTATATGTGTATGTCACAAATAGTATATGTCACATTGTTTTCCTCATACAGAAATTCAATACTATATGTCACATTGTTTTCCTCATACAGAAACACTGGCAATTAAGGACCAAATGGTAGGGGTGTCATTTTAGTGATATGTTTTCAAATATTCCTTAAATTTCTAAGGAATAGAATAAAATGAACAAAGGAATGCAACTACTTGCATATAAAATTCTACTGACAATAAGATTATTTTTTTATGTCATTCATGCTAGAAAATATCAAATACATTTTGTGAGAAATGTAGGAATATGATGCAATGAGGCAGTCATTAGATCTGGAAACAGTAGATGTGCATTTAAGTCCATTTTTTTACTGTCTATAAAATGATTATATTCTCTTTGCAAAATGAGTTAAGTGAGCTAGATGGGGGTCCATGCAGACACAATCTGCATTGCAGCATGAAAGCAGCTACAGACAATATTTAATCAAAGGAATGAATGAGTATGAGAGTGACTGTGTTATAATAAAATTTTATTTACAAGCCATGCAATGGGCAGTAATTTGCTGAGTCCTGAACTAGATGATTACTGAAATTCTTTTTACCTAAAATGCTGATTATTGCATAAGAATGTGCTTACTTACAGTATTAGAGATTGCCATAGAATTTTATTACTGAAAGAGTCACCAAGAGGTGATTTAGTTCTTCTAGCTACTCTATAATCTATTTAAGATGATGCTTAAATCATCAATGAAGACAGCTATCCAACTACTTGTTTCTAGTAAAAGGATAAATCTCCCTTTACATTCTTTTTTAGTCACTATGTAATAGGTAATAGATCTGGGAATAGCATGAGATTTTGGAAATATTTTTAATGGTTTTAGATTGACTATCTTGCCACTTTTAAAACTGACTTTACACATGATAGAAGATAGAAGAATGATATATCTCTTTTTCATTATTCTTATAGCTTCAAATCCTAAGAAACCATTCTTTCTCTTAATAGATCTAAACATTATAAAATTTTTCTTCCATACAAGGAAATTGTCATAAATTATTTTTCTTCAGATACAGAATATAGATTTATAGATTAAGAACCATAGCTCTTCTGTCAGCTCTTCAAGCTTTTTACTCTGTTTATCTTTTTATTTAGGATATTTTATGAGTCTTATAAACAAAACACAAAAAGTGCCCAAGACAATGCAGGCATTTCATGTAGTAAAAAAACCACTGAAATAATCTAATTTAAAAAAAAATGACATTCATTGTCATTATTGCTTCACGGTGTAAGAAATTCATTGATATAACCAATTTTAATTCAAAACAGAAATAATACAATGTAATTATATCATGTATCCCATCAACTAATGTCACCATTAAATTTTACTTTGCTGGGAACTGAGGTCCTTTTGAACCATGTGAACCCTTGCAGAGGAGTTCCAGCTCACCCCCACCGTGGCCTTGGCCACTGGCAGGGGCAGGAGGTGAGGCAAGGGTGAGCCCTATGCCACTCGGACCTCACGGTCTCAGGGATTCCGGGTCCAGGGATCTCAGGCTGGGGAAGCCGGCCTCTGCCTCTGCAGGGGGTAGGGGCTGAGAACCTCTGCCGGGGCATAGGCTTAGGTGGAGGGTCCCCCTCTAGTTTACTCCAACCTCAATAGACCTACACTAAGAATGAAAAATCCATTTTCTCCAGCTGCAGATATAATGCAGATGAAAGGAAGTAATATCGACCCTGATACACTGACCTCCTGGCTGGGACAAGCCCTGTGTTCAGAACCACAGAGATGGGAAGGTGAAACCAGCGATTGAGGTGACCTGTCATAGATTTTTAACCGCATTATCTCTGGCACTGAGGAATCAAGCCCTGGGCCCACAATAACATGCAACATGAAAGAAGCCCCCTCCTTTATCAGTCAATAGGCGAAGAAAGCCACCATGAAGACAAGCCACCCATGACAGACAAGTCCCATGCTAACAAGAGAGAGGAGAGGAGCTCGACCAAGGAGCTTGACCAACCACCTGCCCCAGAAGCGAATGACTCACCGCCTTTGGCTGGAGTTGCATCCCTAAAATCAGATATCACAACTGTATGGCACAGAACCAGCAACAAGTGACAGAAAGGATCCTGGAGAAGCACAACCACGTACCTACCAACAACAAGTTCCCAACGTGTTCCGTCTGAGTATCTGCCTCAGCTCTTCCTGGAGATCCCAGCAGCCTTGTCTGTTGCTGGCCAGGAGTGCAAATCCGCACCCAGAAAAAGGAACATAGCTCCAGAAAAAAGAAGACCAGAGGGTCAAATATAGACCAACAGCTTGCAGCAAGAGGGGTTGGAGTGACCAGAGGGAGAAAAGGTGAAATGGGGTGGGGTGGAGATTAAGGGGTACAAAGCAACTATACAACATGACTGATATTGTGTGATAATTACAAAATAAAAAATTTATTTTGCTATTCTCTACATTGATATATAATCAACAACATACACAGTAATTTCCAGATATCATTATCATATATAAGGAACAATTGTAAAGATGGGGTAATTAGTACTTTCTTGTATAATCCAATGGTTACATAGACGAACATTGCAGAATGGAGAATCTAGACTTATGACAAAAGTGACAGTGAGGAAATAAGTGGTTGAATAAATGACTCTGGATCAGATTGGTTGAGATAGAAAAGACATTTTTGATAGACTTTATTGCCAG
This sequence comes from Uropsilus gracilis, assembly GCA_004024945.1. NCBI lineage: Eukaryota > Metazoa > Chordata > Mammalia > Eulipotyphla > Talpidae > Uropsilus > Uropsilus gracilis. Next base: position 5,239 of record PVHY01006813.1, on the reverse strand, counting down.
TTGATGTTGGCTACAGTGAGAGATTTAAATTGTATATTCTATATATCTAATTAGGATATGTCTATGTTTATAGTGTGATTCCAGTTGCATGTTGAACATGTTAGACACACACAGTAGTACAATGAGGCATTAGCCCATCTAGGCTCAAATCTTGGCTTTGAGAATCACTTGATTTCTTTCCTTGAACATGATACCTATCTGGGCTTTCTATTCTTTGTCTGTAAAAGCAGGGATCCTAATAGTGCGTTCTGCTTTTCATTATATATTAGGGTGATTTTTGAGGGTAAAAGAAGTTAAAACTTTATAACACTTAATATAGTGCCTGGCACACAATTAAGTGATATATAAATATTATTAAAGTGAAGCTCATAGTAACATAAAATATTCTAGTGTCTTAGTGATTTAAACTTACTCTATGACCAGAACACATTTTGCTTTTGTTCAGAATTATTTGGGGCATCTGAAAAGAAAAATTCTTGTTTGTATGGCTTGTCTCATCATCAATCAAAGAACATCCATTAGTTGTCTCACCACTGTGCCAGGAATCATCATTATCAATGCAGACAACAGCATTTATTACCTGTTCCCTGGGTGCAGGTGCAGAAAGGAGTATTTATTAAATGTCCATTTTTTACATTGTGTCAAGTTTTCCAAAGCTAGTCAAAAAGCAGACTTCTTTTCTAAAATAAAATCATGGTTTACAGTAGTGTAAGACTGAAGTTTCTGTGGCTTTGAAAAGCTGTACACAGCACATTGTGAATTCCACTTCATAATTGATGACAGACATATTATTCCTATTACTCAACACTTAGAATGATGCTTCTGTAAACCTGTTACCATTGTGCAGTCCAGGTGTAATGCATTCAAGACTATTATATTGATTAACTCAGTTAATCCTCCATTCTCTGCAAACAGAGATACCATGGTCAAGCACCTTATTATTAGCTGGTGTTCTACTTCATCATTTTAAGAACCATTAAGTTAAACTAGATACGGTGTTGGCTAAGACACTGTTGCAAACATATGTAGAATGAGACTCGACTGGTCATAGGAAATTTCTGAAAGGTTTGTACAAGTGGCTATGAATCTCACCACCTCCCTTTATTTCAGAGGCTTTGGTCAATATATTAGGGGGGAGATAGCGACCAGAAATCAAATAATATCTCTGTGACTTTAAATTGTTCTCATTTATTATATATATTTTATAAACATTGCAATAAGTAGGAACTTGATAAATTTTCTAGACATAAGCCAAAAGACTTTGATTTTAATTTGCTATTAAGAGGTAAACTAGAAGGCTCCTTTTTACTTATTTTTTTCAGCACACAAGATATATGATAAGTGTAATGGTATCCGTTTCATGTAATGGTATCTGTTTCATTACTAAGAAGGAGACATAAAACTTTTTCTGAGATTATATTTTTCAAATTAAAGTATAATTTAATTTTTAATTTTTAAAATACATTAATTTGTTATGTACTAGATTTAAATGTAAGTATTTACATTTTTCAGAATAGATATGTAAAGTTTCTTACATCTAAGTTTCTGAAATATTTGATTAGAATTCTAGCAGGAATGCTAACTTACTGATTTAAGTACTTCTTCCTAGAAAATTCCCCTTCCATTTGTCCTAATTTACATGTTAAGAGCCTATCAGAATAAAAAATCTGATGTTTTCAAAATACCCATAGAGTCTATTTGTTTATCTTTTCTTTCATTCAACAAATTTTTAGTATTTGCTTATTATGTACCAGGTCTTATTCTACGGACTAACAGAACAGTGAGAAAGACATATGAGATCTCTGCTATAATCAAGTTTATATGACATTAGTAATGGACAGGTAACCAAATAGATGAACAAGGTAACTTCAGGTAGGGAAGAATACTGTGAAAATGATGAAATAAGTGATATTGTAAAGAGTATCTCTGGGCTACGGAGTTGTTTTCTCCAGTGTTACTGAGGAGGAACACTTGCATGGAGACCCAAATGATAAGGTTCCAACTATGATGAAATGTGGAGGAAAAGTTATTGTTAGGGTTTCTTCATTTTTATGCACTTCAAAGGTCAGGTGTTGGGAAATGAACTTATATGACTCATTTTAGACTTTCAGACTTGTGCAAGTTGATGACAAGAAAACATACATGTTCTTGTGTATATACATGCGTTTGTTTAGTAACTTCAAAATTTCCTGTACAAGACAGCAATGTAAATTTTACAAGTACTTGGTCCTAACATACACGAATACTTACCATCAGTCATGTCTTTACTCAAATTATGATATTTGAACTATCACCACAGATGTTTTCTTTGGTCCTTTCCCATACAGAGTCAAAGTGCCATCTTCCTCTTCTTCCTCCTAAGTTTCCTCACTTATTGTCACCCTTCATAACACACACTTCCAAATTTTATTAAACAGAGGTTAGTCCTATCACAGTGTCTGTCAACATTTGTCTCCCTGCATGACCACAGTGTTAATGAAGATGAGGATGATCTTGCTTATTAAAATCTTGCTTATTTTTCTTATATTCAATAATTAGATTCACAAACTTATAGGAACAAATTATCATTCTTATTCCACAAGATGTCCCTTATTGGATCTTTTCAAAAATAGATTCCTTGTTTTTATTTGAGGTAACACTGGTTTGCATCATATATAATTTAGAGGTACATGGCCTCCTTTTTCAGATGTTACTACATTACTTCCACCACCATTACACCCATCGTTCCCCACCTCATTTCACTGTGCTCCTTCTCCATTTTGCTCTCTTCACTTGCCCTCCAACTCTGGTAGCTTCAGTTCTACAGTCATATTTCTAAGGTTTGGGTTAGATAAAGCCGATTCAATGATAAACCTTTATTGGTTCTTTTGGAGGTCTCAGTTTGGGTTGGGAAGTGAGAGGAAATTCTTGATATAAGACCATTACTGGCCAACAACTCATAATGCTTATGATTTTTTCCTGTTTAATGCTCACAAGTATATATTGGGAATTGTGTGTGTGTGTTTGGTGGGGGTTGTGCAGTTCAAGAATATGCACAGATAGAAACTAGAGGAATGGGAAGGATTGAAAATGCCCATGGATGTTTGAGTTAGGGGATTTAGCTATTGTTATACCAATATGTACTGATTTACTTTAGTATAGTAAATAATTGCAGCCTTGAGATGAGCTCTACTTGAATATGATATATTATTTTTCTTTTGTGTATTGTTAGATTTTAGTTGCTAATATATTGTAGAGAACTTTTGTCTCTAGGCTTATGAAAGATACAAGTTTATAGTTTCCTATCTGAAATATCTTTACTGTCACATTGCTATCAGGATAATGTTAACCCCATAAAAAGATTTGTGAAACATTCCTTTTTCTTATATCTTCTGAGATAGTTGTATAAACCAGGTATTATGTCTTCATAAACATTTTGAAGAAATAGCAAGTGAAAAACACTCAGACTAGAGTTTTTTTATGTGTAGATTTAATTTCCAGACCAAATCCCTTTAATTAGTTATCAGGCTATTAGTCTTAATTTTTTTTTATGTATGTAGTTTTGGTCAATGGAATTGTTCAGAGCATATGCTCATTTCATCCAGTTGTCAATGTTATTGGCACTTTTAATTTCTGGTAGTGTCTTTTGTTCTGATGTATGCTTCAAGCAGAATTTCCCTACCTGCTGCTGATGATAGTGGTTTTATTAGAGTTAAGTGCTGGTGTTTTGGGAGCTTAGCTTTACCTTTAGGATATTATATGTTACCTTTTCTGATAGACTCATTCTCAAATAAAGGAGTATATTTAAAACTTTTAAAAAACTCTTTTTTTTTTCTCCCTCTCTGAAGACACAAGATATTGAAGAGTTTGATAGGGATTTTGATTTTAAAAATGACTTCCTGAAGTATAGTAGTTTTATTATACAATCCTATGGAATATACGTTTGTTATATTTAACTTTACCATTCCAAAGTAAGAATAAGTTAAATAATGTTAGATAGTATGTTGTGGCATTAAAGTGAAGTCTGATGGAAAACTCAAACTTACTCCTAAGTCTATCAAAACAAAGAATTTCTCTTCTTGTCTCCCATAAACTAGCCAAACAGTCATCTATGGTGTTCACTAATGGTAGGTTCTTCCAATAATTCAACAGTTACTGGAAAAAAAAAACACATCTTCATCATCATGTGTTTTATTGTATGTGTAGTTTCTTCAGATCATTGATATAATGGGTCACATGTACTGATTTTCAAATATTGAAGCAAGCTTGCATCCTGGAATAGACCTAAAGTATAATCATCTTGGATAATTTTTTAATTCAATCTCTATTATTTTTTAAAAATTTATTTATACTGCGAAAGAGACTATAGAAAAAAACTAAAAGAAGCCCAACCAAATGGGAAAAAAATTTTTGCCCTCCACAAGAGTGATAAGGGATCAATAACACAGATCCACAAGGAACTCACACCACTAAACAAAAGCAAAACAAGAAGCCCAGTCAAAAAGTGGGGAGAAGAACTAAAAAAACACTTCTGCAAAAGGAAGTAGAAATGGCCAACAGGCACATGAAAAATTGCTCAATGTCACTAGCAATTAGGGAAATGCAAATCAAAACCACAATGAAATACCACCTTACACCAGTGAGAATGGCCTACATCAAAAAAACAGGCAACAACAAATGCTGGCGTGGATGTGGAGAGAAAGGAACACTTTTACACTGCTGGTGGGAATGTAAACTCGTCCAGCCACTATGGAAAGCTGTGTGGAGGACCTCAAACTAATGAAAATGGAACTACCATTTGACCCAGCAATCACTCTTCTGGGAATCTACCCAAAGGAGACCTCAGTATGTGTACAAAGAGACACCTGTTCCCGGATGTTTATTGCAGCACTATTTATAATTACAAGGTCATGGAAACAACCCAAATGTCCCAAAACAGATGAATGGATAAAAAAGATGTGGTATATATGCACAATGGAGTATTACTCATCAATTAACAATGACAAGTTAGATGAATTTATGATAACATGGATGTATCTAGAAGAAATCATATTAGCAGAAACAAGTCAAAAAGATAAAGACAGACACAAAATGGATTCACTACTATGTGGGACTTGGGAAAGATAAACAAAAAGCTATGAAGAAAAGTAAAAAAAAAAGCTAACAAGAAAATTGAAGGACGCAACTTAGGGAGGGGGGGTGGTACAGAGGGGAAAGGGTGGGGGGCTGAATCCTGGGAATTACAAGGATATGAAATTTA
>PVHY01006812.1:0-71796 GCA_004024945.1 Uropsilus gracilis | reverse complement strand
ATAGACGAACAGCCTGCAGCAAGAGGAGTTGGAGTAATCAGAGGGGGAAGCGGGAAAGGAGGGGTGTGGTGGGGTGGGGAATAAGGTGAACAATACAACCATGCAGACATGACCAATATTGCATGATAACTACAAAATAAAATTATTTTAAAAAAAAGATTAAGAATCCAAATGTTTGTCAAATGCAAGTCTATAGCATAAAGATAGATTAGACAGATTATATACCACTAGTAGTCCTTTCAATTAATATAATAAAGTTTCCTCAGTTACTTTAAAGTCTCAAAATGCTTTGAGATGAATCATGGTTGCTGGGGTTAGTGCCTATTTCTAACATCATTTGATGATGAACGATAAATAATTACTGTTACATATTTTCAATTTCAGAAAAGATAGGCACAAGGGATATAGCACTGCTTACTTTCAATTAACAAATCTGATCAGATTAAGAAATCACAGATTCAGACAAAACAGTCCAATGGCAAGTTCTATAAATTATGGGGGGGAAAAAAAACAGAAAATTGTTATGACCAAGTAACAGAAAAAAACCAATAAAGAGGACTCTCTTTATTACACATTTATAAAATAAGAGCATAGTATAGTTATTAAAAATGGAGATGAAAGTTTTTATTTTTGGTATTTTGTGTTTTGCATTCAAAATCAATCATCTTCACAATTTTTCAAAACTTGCTTTTTGTTACTGAAAGTGTTCTCCTGAAGCCTCTACCCCACCTACCAGTCACATAACTGAATGATAAAACATCAGTATTTTAGAGAGACAAATTACCAAAGAAATCAATCGAATAACTCACAAAGAGATTGAGTTTTCAAAGCAATACAATAAAAATGAAAACATGAAACATAATCTTTCTGATAATTCAGATGGCACTCAAGATCACACTGTTATACTCCTCATGGGGGCATTTAAGTGCTTATAAGAAAATTCTGGTTAGTGAAAATTTTGGACAAAAAAAAAAAGCTCCATATGTAGTGCACAAGAATCAAATGACTACATATTGTAATATGGGAATTTTGATGTGTATTATTTGTACTAACCAGGGCATAAGTTGTAATAGCCTTTAAAAAAAAAAAAAGGCTAAAAAATTAAAGTTACAAAATGAGTATTTTTAGCACATTTAGTACAAGACACATTTTAAACTATAATTTCATGTCTGATGACATTACATGTGACCCTAATAAAGAACACTTAACTTTGAAATAATATTACAAACAATGGTTACAATAAAATTGTATTATATTATTGAAGAAAGGAAAATCACATACATGTTTGAATGGCACTGGGGTTTTTCAAAACCATTCTTGTGAAAGGTTTTCAGTCAAGCTTTACAACAGCAGGTGTGTATTAAAATGTCTCTCCTCTGGATACTTGCAGAAAGAGGTGAGATCAATCGTTCACAACTGCTTCAACAATTCAAAGCGGATCACTGAACAAGTATTTTTGTTTTATTATCCTGAAAACCATAATAACTGAGTCACAGCTAAGCATTCAGATGACTCTAAACTGCAGAGAAATGCTCAACCTAAAAAAAAAAAAAAAAAAGCTGAAACAAATGACAATTGGAAATGACTGAATCACTGTACCTTTTAGATACAACCTTAAATCTTAACTTTAGTTATAAAGACTATTTGGTACTCTTTGATTCAGTAGTTAGAATAAAAAAAAGTTTCTGTATTCAAACATATCTACAGAATGTCAATATAAAATGTGTGAATATATACACTTAATATACACACACACACATACACATACTCACATATCTAGAAACCAGCACTTAGCCACACCCCATTTCTCACTAATGATTATGAATCACTTACTACTTTTAGGACCAACTTAGATACGATAAGGTTGCAACACATGGCTAAAGAGGTCAGACACAAGCACCCACTCTCAGGCTGGATTAAATTGTTCCTCCTCATGATTTCTGTCAAGTAGTAATACAGTTTATATAACAACTCTATCTCAATAACTTAGAATTCAGAGTACAAAACCAGTGTCATAAACATTTAACTTCCACATTGTTGAAGAACACGCCTCCATTCTTTTTCCACTAATGATGAGAGGGTACATCAAACTAGGTCACATTGAACTGTACAAATGATCTTTACTCTTAATCTAAACAAACATGTGTTAAAACATTCTGAAATGCTGCATCCTTTGATTTCTTCATCTTTTCAATCGCGCGGTGCAGATCTTGCTGTTGCACAGGCCGAATTTCATCTTCATCATGGCTAAAATGCAAATAAAACCACCAAATGTTCCATTAACTTTACAATACACTTCCCTAAAATATTTTACCAAAAATAGTATGTCAAGTTTCCTTCCATTTCAAGACCCAAAGACAAGCATCACCAATGGTTTCATGTAAATTCTTCCAGGAGTTATCTCCACATGACTTTTAAAAAAGATTTTTGAAAAGTACAGACTGCCAGGCATGGTGGCTCGTGCCTGTAAACTTCAGCCTATGAAGCGGCAGGGGCTAGGGATTGCGGTTCGAGTCCCGCCCGGGGGGCCTGTAGGGAGAACTAGTCTCAAAAAAAAAAAAGAAACTTTGTGGTGAAGTTTGCTGGTGAAAATGCACTGTAGTTAGACACATGAACACCATGAGGTCACCTGAAATGAAAGCCTCAAGAGGGGAGGGCAAGGAGACTGAAAACAAAGGGCCAAAACTGGAGAAATCATTTAACAGAAGCAACCAAAATACACTGATTTGTGAAGAATCAAGAAATCCTTGGTTAGAAGGTTGTTATTTTAACATGGGTTTAGAAATGTAGGGTTATTCTGGTTCAGGTTAAGTGGTCTTTTGAGAAACTTCCTAAGGGCTATGACACATTAGAGCTGAATCATTTGTTAACTAGTATCTTTGCTGCAGTAAGGGTGGTACAAAACTGGTTCCAAAGGTATCATACTTTGAAACCATATGAAAAAAGGGCAATAAAGTTCGGAGGACTATTACAAATTTATCTTATATTCCCTAAACATGCTCTAAACATAAAAGCTACTGACAAATAATAGACATCAATTCTAAATACACATACCTCTCTTCAGTTGCAGAATTAACATATTCCCTGACACAGAGGAGAGCAGCATCCCGACACATCTCTTTTAGGTCACTTCCTGAAAACCCATCAGTTTCTTGGGCAACTTGTAGCAGGTCCACATGCCTATCCACCTTAAACAAATATAAAACATGCTTAAAAAGCAAATACATATTGAAAAGAATATATCTAAACACTTAGAATTCAAAAATGTTCATAAAGTGGATCAGTATAGGAAAATTATCTAAAAGAATTTTCAGTTTCTAGGATTTTTAACCACAAAAATTTAAAACTTGAAGCCTTATTTTCATTAAATGTCATTATGATTGACCAGTTAATATTTAGGGAGAGCCCCAGTTGACACTTTTCTATTATATACTCAAAATATTTGGCAAATAGTCTGCATCATTTTTTTTTTTTTCTTTTGAGACTAGGTCTCACTATTTTTGCCCTTGGAACCGCAGGCTCTCTTGCCCAGGGTACCACGGACTCAAGCAATCCCCAGCCTCCGCTTCCCAGGTAGCTGGGATTACAGGCGCACGCCACCACGCCCAGCTATTTTTTTTTGGAACTAGGTCTCACTACGGGCCCCAGGCAGGACTCAAACCGTGATCCCTAGTCCCAGCCGCTTCATAGGCTGAAGCTTACAGGCACGAGCCACCATGTCCGGCTACATCATTAAGTCTCAAGTATACTACAAAAAAAATAATACCCCACTAAACTATAACAGCATTTTTTAAAACTCTTAATTCTTTAGTAATTCTACTCAGTACTAACTCAGCTCCTGTAGTTCTGCTCCCTAACCTTACTTCATATAATTAAGCGATTTAAGTGACTATGCTAGGTATTTAACACACTTGGAATAACATAATCACATTTAACTTGTATGCAGGTTAAGAGAAATGAACAAGGAAAAAATCCACTTACAGCAACTACCTTCTAGTAAATAATTCACTGTGTTAAAAACTCTATATATATTGCTGCCATTCAGTCTTATCAGGTAAGGTTTTTATTTTCATTTTCAGATAATAGTAAGATCTGGAAAAGTTAAAATAAATTGCTGAAGATCACACTGTTGCCAGAGCCAGGAATTAAACACAATGTTGTAGAGATAATCTCTTCCCTGTTATACCTAACTACTTGTCTTAATGACATTTGCTCCTGCACTGACCCAACTGATTGAAATACTACCGCTATTAGTTATCAAATTCCCTTCTGTGTTTGTGGCAGGTCCATATTTAAGCAAGAATAGCAACTCTATACAAGACTTGAAGGTATAGATGACATGGGTTCTCACTGTCAGTTCTGCATAACAGCATTCTCACAAGTAAATGTGGAGACTGAGTAAAGAGAAATCAGTTATTTTTTGATTAAAAAAAAGTGAACACAGCAAACAACAATAACCAAAGAAAACAATAAACACGTAGATAAATCTACATGTTTTAATATATAGACAATAATAATCATCCAATTTGTAGTCGTGAAATTATGTACAACTGAACTGTTAGTAAAATGATAAAGGGCAGTGAGGACATCTATGTTAAGACACTTTAACGACATCATACAACACTGGAAACAGGGCAGAAAAATCATTAACTTGGACTTCAGATTCGTGTATCAAAGGTTATGGATACCACTACAAGATAAGGAATATGCAGCTTCCAAAACAGTAGAGGAAGAGACAAGGTAAGAGGATTCCTTTTTTGAACTACACCATCTTCTAATCATTCATAAATCTTGAGCATCGCATTAAAAGATGATCAAGTACAAAAAAGAACAAAAAGAGGCCAGGCATGGTGGCGCATGCCTGTAGGTGGCAGCCTAGGAAGCCACGGCTGGGGTCAGGGATCACCGTTCAGTCCCGCTGGGGGCACATAGCGAGACCTGTCTCAAAAAAAATAGCTGGGCGTGGTGGTGTGTGCCTGTAATCCCAGCTACCTGGGAAGCTGAGGCTGGGTTTGCTTGAGTCTGTGGTACCCTGGGCAACGTAAGCCTGCAGTTCCATGGGCAAAAATAGTGAGACCTAGTCTCAAAAAAAAAAAAAAAGAACAAAAGGAAGATTACAACCACAAGGTAATAAGATTTATAGCAAAGGCAACATATCATAATGATTAAGGTAATGAATATTTGCATGGTACTTTAAGCATTTTACACATATCATTTAAATTTCAAAACGAAATTTAAAACAAAATAATCAAAATGATTGAGATTATTGGCATTACCACCCATTTCCAAGTGAAAAAAGATATAAAAATGCTAAACAATACCTGCCAATGCCACATTGCAGAGACTGGCCAAGCCAGAATGTGGAAGACAAATCTCCAAAGTTTTTTTGTTAACTGTTCTTATCTTATATAAAAGACACAAATTCAGGTTAATTTATGGGGAGAAACTGCCTCCTGACTATAGTATCAGTGATGATGCCAACACAGGGTACAAATTTTATTCTGATTCTTCTCATTTAACACTTTAAACCACAATTCATAATATCATGTTTTTAAAGGAGTAAAATAGAGTATGAAAGATCAGAAAACAGTATAGCTTCAAAAGCTTCCTCTTTCAAAGAAAAAAAAACTATATTAAAAAGTTTGGTAGTCTATTTGCATCAAAAACTAATTCAGCTCAGCAAACAAAAGTGCGATGTGCTACTAATTTGAAACATCTTTTAACAGCAATTATTTGGAAGCATTAATATTTTGCATATTTCATAAAATTGGTTAGACCAATTCTTTGTGCTTTCATGAACAAGAAATAGAATGGTAAAAATGTCCTATAGCCATGACAAATTTAAGTCCAAAAGAATTTCCAAAGAGATTACTGTTTAAAAAAGGAGAATACTGAAATCAAATTAGACATCATTTTCTTATATTTATTTAAATTTTTAATATATTTTTATTTTGTAATTATCACACAATATTGGTCACGACTGTATGGTTTTATCATTTTTTTAAGTTGAAATGTGAAACCAAGAGCCTATGAAAATTATTTTATATAGACAATGAGCTTAAATATCATAATTTTTATTTATACCCCTCTACATGCAAATCATCCATCTTCAGTATATTAAACAATGTTTCAAAAATGCTAACTTAATAAAATGATTATATTTGTTAACTTGAAATTTCTGCAAGATTGTCAAGAACTACCTTCTAAAGACTTGTTTAATTTCTAACCTACTAATCCTAATTCAAGAGTTTGTGAAATTATTTTATCCCCTAGTTTTTTTCTGTGAAATGTTCATTTGATGATTAGTCCTGTTAATACCATTTAAGTATATATATTAGCATAGTATTTTTTAGGGAAAAAGTTATCAAAGATTCAATTAAGAAACAAAATGTAATTTGTGTCTTACTCATACTGGAGAGGAGTTCCTCAGATTATAAGGAAAGTTTTAGAAATTCCCCTGAAACTGTACAAAATATATTAACTTTTAAGAAATGACATTTAAGCCGGGCATGGTGGCTCATGCCTGTAAGCTTCAGACTATGAAGCAGCCAGGGCTAGGGATCGCAGTTCGAGTTCCGCCTGAGGCCCGTAGGGAGACCTAGTCCCAAAAAAATAGCTGGGTGTGGTGGCGCGCACCTGTAATCCCAGCCACCTGGGAAGCTGAGGCTGGGGATTGCTTGAGTCTGTGGTACCCCGGGCAACAAGAGCCTGCAGTTCCACAGACAAAATAGTGAGACCTAGTCTCAAAAAAAAAAAAAAGATACAAGAGGAGACTTGAACATTCAAAGAGACATGTATGCAAATGAGAAAAAAAATTCAAATCAACAAAGACAGTCTTGTGAAACACAATCCACTTAAAATCCACTAATTGCTTTTTCTTGACAGAGCCAATTCTAAAATCACTGCAGAGAAGTAAGGAAAAATAACTAGAAAATTCTGGTCTAGAAGACAATGAGGGGTGCCAAGCCCTACTACTAAAAGTTAGGGACTAAATTAAAAGTGGTGGTGCTGATATATGAGATATAAAAGATCAAAGATCTCAATGCAAAATCTAGAAATATAGTCAATATATATGAAAATTTAGTATATAAGAGAGCTGGCTTCTCAGGGAAAAGATGGTCTATTTTTATGGCTGGAGCAGTTGCATATACATCTGGAAAAACAAAGATAAGATGGATTCATACTGCACATTACATATTAGGATAAATAACAAATAAAACAAAAATTACACATAAGATATATGTGTAAATATATATCTTTAAAGATATATGCCATAAAGAGTATACAGATATTAGGTATCTTCTAAGAAGAATATAATTCTACCTAAGTCCTGTCTTGGCTCCCTAAATCTGAGTCTCATCCCTTCTCTTGATGCAGTTGCCAATTCAAAAGGGACAACTGTTCCTTCTACCGTCAAATTCAGACTATGGCACATCCTAGAAAACCCAATCTCATTTTTCCAAAGTGAAAGGAGGAAGAGAATGGGAAGAGGCAAAATAAGAATTACAGCATAAAATTAAAAGAAAATTAAAGATTATCAAATAATTACAACATACAAAGATTATATAGAATCAAAACAAATACATGATTAAAAAAAGAAACAACACTTAGGAGACAAGTGGAAACTTAACAATTTGAATTTTGAATTTTATGATAATAAATTATTAATTATTTTCTTTTTCTTTGGGTTGAGTATAATGGTAAAGATTAAGGTGAATTAAAATCCTTTTAGCATAACAAATGCCTAGATATGATGAAAAGCCATAGGAAGTGGTGAAGTAAGATAACAATGGATGGAACAAATTCATCATAGCATTAATGGAGATACAAGGAAATAGGAAAATCACCAAAGTAAAAATCTTACTCAATATGTGGAGCTTACTTGGAGAGCAAGTTCAAAGAGTGAGGTTAGACAGAGTTTCTAAAGAATGTAAATTGAAACAATAAGATACCATTTCTGTTTATCATAGTGACAATAGCTGCCAAAAATATAAATACGATTACTCTTTAACAACTGCTCTTTTAGAAAATCCACCTCTAAATATTCCTGCACGGGTGTGTATGTGCAATCAATTAAAATAATAATATTAAAAATTATTATTATTATTTTTTTTTTGAGACTAGGTCTTGCTATTTTTGCCCGTGGAACAGCAGGCTCTTGTTGCCCGGGGTACCACAGACTCAAGCAATCCCCAGCCTCAGCTTCCTAGGAAGCTGGGATTACAGGCGCGCACCACCACGCCCAGCTATTTTTTTTTGGAATTAGGTCTCGCTACGAGCCCCAGGCGGGACTTGAACCGTGATCCCTAGCCCTGGCTGCTTCATAGGCTGAAGCTTACAGGCACGAGCCACCATGCCCAGCCTTAAAAATTATTTTTTCTAAATAAAAGTTCACCTTGGCTTGTAATACTCAATAAACTTCGAGTACCTGACCTCATCCTTACCATATCTATCACCAAAATTCTTTTTTCTTTTCTTTCTTATTTTTAAGAGACTAGGTCTTAGTGTGTTGCCCAGGGTTGTCTCAAATGCAGAGACTCAAGTGATCCCCAGCCTCAGCCTCGCAGGTACCTGGGATTACAGGTCCGAGCCACCATGCCTAGCTTATCACCAAAATTCTAACGCTTTTCACACTATTGAGTTGACTGTCCCCTCTTCTAATAAGCACAGCATTTTTAAGTCTATATTATACTTTCTTGAATCTAAATTCCTACTTCAGAAGATACTGCAGTAAGTTAAAAGAAAAGAAAACCCCTCAAAACTTGAATAGCAGTCTAAAAATTATATTAGAGGACTAAAGATATGAAAATACGATGTTTCAAAAATCAGGCTGTTTTAACTTGTTCACATATAATAAGTTAAATAATTCTTTCTAAAATAATGTTTTGGGCATAAATATATTTAATGGAGTGGGGAAAATTTCCTACTTACATTTTCATTTTTCAAGATGAGTTTCAGGATTGCTTCCCTTTGTTTCAGAGCCTAAGACCAGGAAAATTGCCAGTTAGTATTTTTTTTAAAAAGGAATTAACTAGTTTTCCTACTTTCCTTATACCTACAGGAAATGACAGAAATTCTGACAGAGTTCATGAAAACTAATTGGCTAGTACAAGACACAAATTCTAGACTATAATCACAGCTGTCCTATTAAACTTTTTTTATTCTGAGTTATCAGTGTCTACAGCATAATGCCTGGGAAATAACATACCTTTAAATGTTTCTTGAGTGAATAAGCCATGTGTACGGCTGACATGTCTTTCCTCCATAGCTTGGGAAACCTCTTTACCATTCTAGAAAATTTCTGCAAATTCACTATGGCCATAAAATTTTTGCCATTAATTAGAAGAGATGGCAGTGATACCCCTTGGTTACTCCATTACAACATTTAACCTCCATCGCCTTCACTAGTTTATATTAGTGAATTTTTATTTAGTGTTGATACCTGATTAGTTACATGCTTTCCTTTCATATTACTATATTAGCCAATACATTTTTGCAGAGTATCCTCCATATAGGGTAAACAAGAACATTTCTTAATATTACTACAGCTGAACTCATTCCTATTTTTAAAACCACCGAAATATGCAGAGCTGGTTATTAAATATCTAAGCAAGTAACCTGAAAAATCAAGACAAATACTGTTATTTCTGCCACTCAACTGCATTAATATTAATATGAATATTAATTTGGTATTTGTTTATAAATATTTAAGAGTTTTAAATTAATCACAAATCTTGACATAATTATGCAATAACAGTGTATTTGCTAAAAAACAACAGCATGCAAACAAAGCAAACTGGATTAAATGTGATACAGCCTACTGAGATAACTCATACAACTAATATTTTTTAAACTTAAAAAACTTCAGTACTGTGCTGCTAGATGCTATGTTCTCTTCTACTGTACATCAAAAATCTGTCTTCAATTGAACAATACAGATTCCATTTATATGGTCTTCATCTTCAGAATACCTGAAGTTAACTACTTTAAGAATGTTCTGATGTCTTGATAACAAGATACCCTGTATGAAGCATATAAAGTTCATCTCAACTTCACAGCAATTTGCCTTTCCAGCCTCACCTCCATCTACTTTCCTTGATGCCCTAACTGAAGAGCCCTGGAAGTCACAGTTAAATGTGGGCTTCAAAACCTTGTTTTTATTTATTCTGGCCAGAAAGCCTTTTATTGCCTCATCTGCTTTTCAATTTCCTGCTATACCGTACAGTGTGGCCGAACTCTAAATTTTTACTAACTCCTCAGATAAGATACCCATTTTCACATCATCTCAGGTTCTCACAGTTCTTAAAACATATTTGTGTGTTACCTTCTGTATTACTTATTTATGTGTCTGGCTCTCCTGAAATAGAGAATTCTTTGATAAGTATCTGGCACAGATTAATACTCAGCAAATATTAGTTGTACTTGATAAATTTTATAGTCTACATCAAATTAAATTACTGAAATATTAGGTACCTTTCCTAGTAACAATGGCTAAATATACATACACCCTTGTAAGCTATTAGCTACAACTAATAGTTGTAGCTGTAATTAGTTGTAGCTGTAACAAATAGCTGATCAGAGTATTGTTGCAGATGCCATCACCATCAATTTTAGGAGACCATGTTAACTGCCACAAGCTGATGGGATAAGTTATAGACTATAAAGTGAGGCAAATAATTTTTAGCCAGAAATTGTAAATGGTATTAAAACATGTTTATTTCAAATTTTCATAGAAATTTGAATAAAATTTCCTCACATAGCTGTATACCTGTGCAGCACATCTTCAATTACTACCCTGGTTTGCTTTTTTTTTTTTTTTAATGAAAAGATAGAAAAGTCAAAATTTTAGTCCTTTTTATTATAAGTTATAAAAAATCACCTACTTGAAGAAAATTAACAGAGCAAAATGCTAAAAGGAAGTTATTACTGGTTCAACACCAATCTCACATTTAAAAGTGTAGTTATCTTAGTCTTAGTTAATAGCTAATCTTACCAGAGGAAATAATTGCAAATGCCAAAAATAATAAAATATACTTCAGTTGCTCTTCCTGTCAGGCTCTCCAAAGAATTATTTTATTTTTGTTTCATTTTATTTTTATTTACTTACTTACTTACTTACTTACTTACTTACTTACTTACTTACTTATTTATTTATTTATTTATTTATTTATTTATTTATTTATTTATTTATTTATTTATTTATTTATTTATTTTATTAGCGACTAGGTCTCACTATGTTGCCCAGGGTAGCATTGAACCTGCGGACTCAAGTGATTCCTAGCCTCAGCCCCCAAATAGCTGGGATTACAGGAGCATACCACCATGCCTGGCTGAGAAGAATTTTTTAACCCAATTTTTATCCCATGCTATAACTTAATGGTCTCATATGTCTCCCATTAAGGTAACTTGTACACTCCAAAAAAACTCACTAAAGTGGCTAGGCAAGTCTGAGGAAACTAAATCCCTTAGAGAGATGCACACAACACTGATGATAGGGAAATAAATAAGGAAAAAAGAGGAAGCACATCAAAGAACAAAGAAATAATTATGGGGATTCTTGCTTTATTCCTACCTGTCCTAAATAAAGTGTCTCATTAAAGAAACCAACTCCTTCTTAAAACCACAGGTAAAGACCCTGAAAAAAGGTAATAATTAACTGTTCCTAGTATCAATCACCTACCGGTTGGTTGATATGAAATCTTGTAGGCATTCTTCTCATGATAGCTGAGTCAAGATCCTGAGGACGATTAGTAGCGCCCATTACTATAACCTAAATATACATAAAGAAAACACAAAATATTAATCAATCCTTTTTCAGGTTACTGTAAGGAGTTTAGAAGATAAAGAAAATTAAAAGCTTTTTTTTTTTTTTTTGAGCATAGGTCTAACTTCATTGCCTGAGGTAGTCCCGATTCCATGAACTCAAGTGATCCCCAGTTGGGATTACAGGCTCCCACCACCACGCTCAGCTGCTTTTTCGAGACCAGGTCTCACTACGTTGCCTGGGGTAGTCTTGAACCTGCAAACCAAAGCAATCCCTGGTCTCTTGCCTCCCAGAGCTTGGATTATAGGTGCACACCACCATGCCCAGCTAAAAAATTAAAAGCCATTTATACTAAATCTATAATGTTTTATTACTAATATCTTTGTGGCTAGAAATCAAAGGTAATTCTAATTAAGAACAAATGATAGCAAGGCTGGTAAGACATACATTTCACAAGACCTTTAATAACTAAATCCTGTACTGAAGTTACTGAAAAAGTACAAAGAATTTTTAAAAAAGATTGTATTTTACATTATATAGTTGCTCACCTGTTACAAATGAACTGAAAGCTACTATCATAGTCTGTGGGGTATATAATTAAAGAAAGAAATGTTTCCTCTAAGTCTGATGATTTTGGTAAGAGTAGTAGAAATCATGTACTTTTCCCTCTAGATTCCAATCATTATCTTCTCATCACTTCAATTGATGTCTTCTCAGTGCTAATAAATCTCAAGCAATCAAACTTTTAAAATGGGTAATAGAATAAGAGCAAACATCCAAATGCTTAATGGAATAATTTTTTTTGAAAAAAGGGAAAAAAATGCTGGAGACCCTGCCAACAGCTGGGTATGTCACTACTTAGAAAGAATGAAGATATGAACAAGTAATGAAGGGTGAACAAGTAATGACTCAAATACAGAAGGCAGGATTATTTTTGAAGGGTTTCAATAGTACCATTATTACAAAATCCAGTAATAGAACATATCCATTACCCAAATGAAATTTATTGTATTCTAATGGAAACTTTTATTTCCTTAATATTATTTTAATTCTGTCTAAGAAGTCTTAGACTTCTGACAAAATCTAAACTGACTCTAGAATGTGCTGAGAGATCCACTACATTTTATATTTCACTTAAAATTCTCTATATTTAATGATATTCAAGAGTCAAAGTATTTTCAATTAACTATGAGACGTTGCCACCTACAGGGGAAAAAATGTAAATACAAATGTAAATTTGTGAAATGTTATTTGAGTTGAATAGTCCTAATATTATATGACTATCAATACTCAACCTATTTTTTGAGTTTCTATAACTCTACAAAATTAATAAAATTTTTACCAAGAGTTTTAATAGTGATCAGTGAACTAAGAGTAAAAGGTCAGCAAAAGGAAGCACATTTTCAGTATATTTAAAAATTCAGAAAAACCTAAAGTTAACTGAAGCAATTACACTTAAAGCAAATTTTAATGAATGATTTGAAAGGGTAAACCATGTCAACTCTAATACAAAATAACTAAAATTCAAAATGAGAAGCAATAGTTATTTTCAGTATCTAAGCAGCAAAATCAATGTTCTTTTAGATATTAAAAAATACAAAGTAAAATTTTTTTGCATTTAATATAATCAAATGTAGGGAGACCCGGATGTTTTTAAATGATGGGCCAGAACTAAGGGGCTACCCAC
This sequence comes from Uropsilus gracilis, assembly GCA_004024945.1. Lineage (NCBI taxonomy): Eukaryota > Metazoa > Chordata > Mammalia > Eulipotyphla > Talpidae > Uropsilus > Uropsilus gracilis. The sequence continues at coordinate 58,345 of PVHY01006812.1, read as the reverse complement.
ACAGTTCTTCACCCAGTTCCCTTGGGGATGAGACCAACTATACCCCTGGAGGCTTTGCCTTCCCCTTGCAGACCACACCAGAATGGGGGGCTGCGAGATGGAGGGCCAAGGGGAGGGGGAATGGGGTTAGGAGAACCCCATTCGTTATCACTCCAAAACCAATCAATCCTCACCAGGAACAACAAAATCACTAATTCAGCAGCAGTTACACATGAAGATGGAGGTGAAGAGAAAGAACTAAGGCCCAGGACAAATAAACATGTCAGATCCATGGGACAAAGGGCTGTGACACCAACTATAATGACAAGTTGTCTCAGAAATATCACCCACAAGATTTCCACAGATGGAATTTCCAGTTTAGAGATGGCATCAAAGTGAGCTAGGCACCCTGTCATTTCACAGGGAGAGGAAAGCCACAGAAAGAGGGCAGTGGCCCCAAAACAAGCCTGCCACCCATCCACCAGTGCCTGCCTATCCTGATCAAGAACTTTTTATGCAGACACTGGCTGGGAGAAATGCTCCCAAAACCTGATTCTGAACTACAAAGCAAAGAAAAGGCAAAATGTGACAGAAACTGGGTCGGAAAAGGAGGAAGCACTGAAAGAATACAAACATGCATGAACTGGCTAACAAAGATCAATGTGGAAAACTAAGTACAAGCCACTGTGTCCCAGGAAAAGACATTTACACCTAGCAAAAGGACCAGAAAAGAAAAGGAAGACTCTAATGGACTAAAAATTGACTAATAACTGTCAGTTAAAGAAATGATGGAGTGACCAGAAAAGGGGACAGGGTGGAGGGGAAGGGGGGAGGAACACCCAAAGGGCAAGAAAAAAAAAGAAATGTAACCAAGTCTTATATAATTTAAAAAAGAGAGAAATAAATAATTAAATGTAAATTTATACCTCAAAACTTTAATTATGTCAATGAATAGCTAAAATTATACTTATGCACCTCAAGAGGATATGTCTATCATTTAAATTTCCAGTGGTGGTAAGTTTAAGTCATCTCAACTATTTTTGTTTCCTTTGCGGTCATATCATCACATATAACATATACGCAAGCTGCTGGGCAGTAGGTTCTATATAACTATGGAACAAATAATTTTATTTATTTATTTTTTATTTTTTGAGGCTAGGTCTCGCTATTTTTGCCCATGGAACCACAGGCTCACGCTGCCCAGGGTACCACAGACTCAAGCAATCCCCAGCCTTGCTTCCCAGGTAGCTGTGATTATAGGCGTGCACCACCACGCCCAGCTATTTTTTTGGGGACTAGGTCTCGTTATGTTGCCCCGAGCAGGACTCGAACTGTGATCCCCAGCCCCAGCTGCTTCACAGGCTGAAGCTTACAGGCACGTACCACTGAGTCCGGTTGGAACAGAGAATTTTAGAGTAAAATTGAGTAAGTTCATGTGGGAAAATGTTTCTAACACTATTAAAAGACTAAACATTGTCAAAAAGGTCATGCCACCAGAGTCAATGCTACCCAATAAAAATATCAATTACATTCTTCTAAGAACTGGAACAAAGCCCACAAAAATCCATATGAAATCATGAAAGATCCTGAATTCTGAAAAAAGGAAAAGCATGGTGGCATCACACTTCCAGACTTCAAATCATACATTAAAGCCAAGATAATTAAAGCAGCCTATTTACTGGGAAAAAAAGAAGGCACACCAACCAATGGAACAGAATTGAGTCCAGAAATAAACCCACAATTATACAGACAAGTAATCTATAATGAAGGGGACAAGAACATAAACTGGAAGAAACGCATGAAATAAGGCAACAATGGAACAAGGAAAGCTTATACAAAAAAAGGTAATGGGAAAGCTGGCGAGTCCCATGTAAAAGAATGAAACTAGACCAGTATCTCACACTATACACCAAAATTAATTCAAAATGGATAGAAAACCTTGATATAAGACATGAAACACAAAGGAAAACACAGGTAAAACACTTCACAAAATAACCTTCAGCGGTATCTTTATGAATCTGTCTTCAAATGTAAGAAAAACAAAAGAGAATATAAACAACTGGTACTATATTAAACCACAAAGCTTCTGCATAGTGGAAGAAACCAATATTGCATAGTGGAAGAAACCAGTATTAAAAAGAAAAGGCACTCTATTCAGTTCATCTGTTCCATCTGACAAGGAAATGATATCAAACATCTATAAAAAAAAAAAAACTCATACAACTCAACAACTAAAAAAACCCCAAATAACCCAATAAAAAAAATGAGCAGAAGAGCTAACAGACACTTTCAAAAGAAGATATACAGATGGCCAACAGGCACATGGAAAAAAAATTCTTCACTTATTATCAGGGAAAAGCAAATCAACACAACGATGAGTACCTTTAAGATTATCCCATAATAAAGTTGGGCATGGTGGCGTGTGCCTGTAAGCTTCAGCCTATAAGGCAGTTGGGACTAAGGATCACAGTTCCGAGTCCCGCTCGGGGCAACATACTGAGACCTAGTCCCAAAAAACAGCTGGGTGTGTTGGTGCGTGCCTGTAATCCCAACTACCTGGAAAGCTGAGGCTGGGGACTGCTTGAGTCTATGGTACCCTGGGCAGCGTGAGCCTGCGGTTCCATGGGCAAAAATAGCGAGACCTAGCCTCAAAAAAAAAAAAGATTATCCCAAAACAAAATGAACAAAAACTTAGTGTTTGTGAGGGTATGAAGAAAAGGGAACCTTTACTATACTTTGGTGGAATGCAGGCTGACCCTGTCCTTAAGGAAAGTATCTCAAAAGATTTAATAGCTTTAATCCCAGTCTAGGATGGGAGGTTGAGACTGGAAAGCGCTTGAATTCGCAGGTTCAAGACCCACCTGGGGCAACATAGGGAGACCTAGTCTCAAAAAATAGCAAATAGCTGGCCATGGTGGTGCCTGTTGACTGTAGTCCTAGCTACCTTGGAGGCTGAGGCTGGGGATCGCTTGAGTCTGGGGTACCCCGGGCAACAAGAGTCTGCGGTTCCCTGAGCAACAAAGTGAGACCTGACCTCCAAAAAAAAAAAAAAAAAAAGGCATGATATATGATCTAGTAATTTCATACCTAGGCATCTACTTTAAAAATGCAAAAATACTTATTTAAAAGGAAACTGCACTCCTGTGGCTTGTTACAATAAACTATGGAAACAATTTAAGTGCCCAAATACAGATGAGTAGATCAAGGTGCAATATACATACACATAAGAATATTATTTAGCAATCAAAATGGGAAAATGGATAGCGCTAAGATAATGCTAAGCAAAATAAATGAGATGATAAATAATAGATGGTGTCACTTATATGTGGTATACAGAGAAACCAAAGTAAGGATCAGATAAAGACAAGCTTAAAAAGTAACCCTTAAAGCTGACTATATAGCACAATGAACTCTAGGTGATTTAGTGGTGGTGGGTGCACTAATGTGGTGATATAGGCAGCTTGGGGAAGCGGGATTTCTATACTTCCAAAACACCAACAGTAATGTAAGCAACGTTACCTCAATTTAAAAAAGTTAATTTCAAAAAATCTTTTAAAAAGAACATATAAAACCATTATTCAAGTTAACTAAATTAACTCCTTCAACAAATAAAAGTTTAAAAAACTATTATGATCATTTAATTTTTTAAAAAGTGGCATCTTTACTCAAATAGTAATTGTCAAATGAAAATAATCTACTGCTAGTATAATAAGGAATAATGGTTCCGAAAACTGTTTTAGGCTGTGTTGTATTAGAACCATGATGTGGGGCTCCAGTAAATACTGCATTCAATTATCTGTTTTAAAACGTCATATGCCATATATGATGGCATATAAAAATGAAACTGCCAGTTCTTATGTAGGCTAACAATTCAATTCTCTAAATGTTTTAAACACTACTCCTTAGGTAGTTTCTGGAAACTTATAAAGTATTCTCAATGAATATTTATTATAACCAATCATTAATAAAAACTTTCTTAATGTCCCTTAAATTTCTCTATGCAGTGCTTTCTTGCTGAATTATCTAAAGATAAAGGAAACTTTCCCTCAAAATGAAATTATATTTTCATATAGGTAATTTAGAAAAAGGACAAGTGGCTTAATCATCATCTTGAGAATGATGTGGTTCAGACTTCTGGTTTATAGTAATATGATGAAGACAGGAGATCCTTAGGTCCTCTAACAACAAAATATGAAAATAATAAAGTATAAAAAGCTCTAACTGACAAATCTGCAAAACTGTAAAGAAATTAATCTGAAATCCACAGTGACGCCAATACAGAAGGGCAGTAAGAAATGGTAGTGTTGATCATGTACCAAGCAGACAAGCATAGATCTTAAAAGCAGGGGTACACACTGGAAATCTCAGAGGCTAGAGAATCTGATGAGAGATCACCCCATACAAAGACACATTAATAAAGTAGTATATAACCTGACAAATGGTAAAATATTTGAATATCTACTTAGCAAAATCAAGTCTCAGTTCTGGGGTAAATATATAAACATAAAAGCACACACATAAAATTCATGGGATTTCAATGGTTGATGACCAGCTAACATCCCTTGGATCTTTTGGACTGTAATTTAACTATCTGTAGTGAGAAAAATAAGGCAGAAGACAAATACAAAATTACCTTAAAGCAATAAACCTTCAACATAAGTTTAAAAAAACCACACACAAATTTCTACCAAATATTACTTTTCCTAACAAGTCACAGAATACACAAGGAAATAGTCATAAAAAACTCAAATGACACAACCAGATGTACAGTCATGTTAGAATTATTGAATAAAAATTATGAGTATGTCAACCTATTCAAAAAAGTAATACAGGAATTATTTAAAAATCAGAACCTAGACACCATTATAAAGCAATGGTAAGTCAAAAGAAACACGTACGGAAAACCCACACTAAACAGTGACACTTCCTTTTCCTCATCATTATGGTCCTATGAATTCCGAGAGAGGCTTTACCCTGATTTTCTCTTTTATTCAATTTGTTTCAGACATTCAGGCAAAACTATATTCTTTTAGATCATGATCACTTAAGCAAAAATAATTATGATAAAAGGTCAGTAAAAAGCTTAACGACTCCAACAAATTTTTAAGAACAGTAATACAAGTTTAAAGATGATTTCTGGCCGGAACTGGTGGCTCATGTCTGCAAGCTTCAGCCTATGAAGCAGCGGGGCTAGGGATCGTGGTACGAGTCCCGCCTGGGGCACGTAGCGAGACCTAGTTCCAAAAAATAGCTGGGTGTGGTGGCGCGCACCTGTCATCCCAGCCACCTGGGAAGCTGTGGCTGGGGATTGCTTGAGTCTGTGGTACCCTGGGCAATGAGAGCCTGCGGTCCCACGGGCAAAAATAGCAAGATCTAGTCTCAAAAAAAAAAAAAAAAAAAAAGATTTCTTTCAAATACCTGACAGCTGTGATCAGTATCCAATCCATCCCAAAGACTCATAAACTGAGCTTTCATCATGGCTGTAGCTTCATGGTCAGAACTTGAACGGTTTCTGAGAAAGGAGTCTGGAAGGAAGAAGTCCATAACTTTAGAAACTAACAATCTACTCTTTATAAGAACTTAAATCATTTGATCAAAAGCTGAGAACTGTATAAAAGAGTACCAGGAAAGGGGTTCGTTCAATTCTGTCTTTTCACACATTATTCTAATCTAATAATTACAAATTAAAACACAATCTTCATTTCTCTCCTAAAAACGCTGTCAAGTCAACATGTACAAAAAAAAGTAAAGCATCTAGTACTCAAAGAGATGACATTGGAAAACATCAAAATACCAAATCAAAAATTAAATAAGAAAGCATAGAACAGAAAATGGTTTAAAACATAATTGTTTATGATTTCACACACATACTGCCAGAGTGAGTGAGTGAGTGTGTGTGTATGAAATACATGGCAAAAAAGCTAATTAACTGTAGGTATCTCTGTAATGCTTTGGCTCGTTTTCTGTTTTTTGAGACTAGGTCTAGCTACGTTGCCCAGGGTAGTTCTGATCCCGCAAACTCAAGTGATCCCCAGCCTCAGCCTCCCAGGTAGCTAGGATTACAGGTGTTTGCCACCATACCCAGGAGCTTTTTTGGAAACCAGGTCTTGCTATGTTGCCCAGGGTAGTCTCAAACCCACAAACCAAAGTATTCCCTCGCCTCTTGCCTCCCAGTTCTTGGATTACAGGCGCACACCACCACACCTGGCTATCATTTTCTATCTTCTAAATGAAAACAAAATACTTCTGATAAAGGGAAAAATATTTTGTAAATGGGAAGAACATTTTTCTAGAACAAAAGACTGAAAGGAGGTATACCCAAAAATGAAAAAAAGACAATAAAAATAAATTCTAGATTTTGGACCTCTAGTTTAGATGTACGGTTTTTTTAATGTCTTCCAATCACTGGAATTTCTAAATAATCTCCACATTTTTGCATTAAAACTACAAGGTGAATATCAATTATACATGGAAGGGCTGCCAACATGCTATTTAACACTCTAGGTACAAGATTTTAAAAGAATTTTTTTTTTTTTTTAAAGAGAGCAGGTCTTGCTATGTTGCTCAGGGTTGTCTCAAACCCGCAGACTCAAGTGATCCCCAACCTCAGTCTCATGGTAACAGATTACAGGCACACGTCACCATGCCCAGCTAAAAAGACATCCTTAGAATGTAATTGCAAAGATAACACATTACAAGACACAGCCTTTGATGGCAAACATATATGCTGGATTTTCAGGTTTAAGGTCTAAATGCATACTTTATTCAATATACCAAAATCCAAACTGAAAAATTGCCATAAAAATGAGTTCTAAGTAATCAGACTCCAGAAGTTCTAAATGGGAGAAAACTACTTGGATCATCTTAGCCAATACAAAGTTTTCTAGTGAAACAAACCATGTCATTTAATGTCAGTGAAATACAAGAAAATAAAACACTATGAAAAGGAATAAACAAATCATATAAAAACAGTATGTTTAAATTTGAAGAAATAAAAGGGATTGAAATTTTAACAAAAGAGCAAGTTATAGAGAAAAATTTTTGAAAAAGAAACAAATAGAAATTTCTAAAGTTCAAATGTAATAAACAGAATACAACCCAAAGATTGTGATATTAGTCACGCAGAGTTGCTTTTTATAACTTACTCAGATACTGATGTACACACAAAAAATTTAGAGCTGTCAATTAAATTATGATACTAACAGGAAAAAAAAAACCTCTGCCAATTAAATAACATGCTATACCAATTTTCTAGGATAGTAAACTGTGAAAAACAAAACAGTGTATCACAGAATTGATGACATATCATAGAGAACTAGGTAACAAAAATATGAAAAAGACTCAAAATTGGAGTTGAAGAATGTTTTTAAAAAACGGAAGTTTAAAAAAAATGGAAGTCTTGCAACACTTAAAGATACATAGTAGCTGAGAAATGTTTAAGAATTAATGAAAAACACAAATCCTTAAATTGAAAACCACAGGATATCCTAGCAGAATAAAAATACAGACATAAAAAAAGAAAAGAAATTATATAGAACAAGATAAAAAACAAGTAACTAAAGAGAAAAGACAAATTACAAAGAAATATTAAGCTGTAAGTTCTTAAAAGCAACAAAAAGATGGAAAAGACAATGTAAAGACAATGGAATTGCAGTTAGAAATTGTTGAAGAAAATGCAGTATCATTTAAGAGCAAAGGTAGGATTAACATCTTCACACAGATAGAATTCACAGTAATCAAGAAAATTGCTGAAAGAACTTTGAAAGACTTCAATAAGAAGGAAATTAAATCTTGAAAAAGCAGGATGCAAGAACAGTGTGCAAAAAAAATCTGGCAAACATAGGCCAGGAATACTGAATTTCCATGAGGTAAAACGGGGCAATTTTCCGATGAACCCATTGTATGTTGAAAATAATCATGTGGGAGGGTGGGGAGGGGGGTAAATCCCTGGGAATACAATGATGTGAAACATATATAAATAATTTTTTTAAAAATTAAAAAAAAATAAATTTGATCATTTGAATCTAATAAAAAGAAAAGAATCATGTCGAAAATGCCCAGAAGGATTACAATAGTCAACAGGAGAGCAAAATTATCTACCACAGGATATTTTATGACAGCATTGGATAACTCACATAACAGAACACTACAATGAAACTTCAGTAATTCAAAATTCAAAGTGCAGTTTCTACCAAGTATGTATAGCTTTCATACCACCATGAAGTCGAAAAATTGTAAATTGAACCATTGTAAGTTGGAGACACTAAACCTGTCACAGGAAATAGGAATAAAGAAAAAAGAAAAGTCCACTAATTTGACTAAGAAGCACAGAGTAATGTGATAGAAATAAATCTAAGAATGTTATCGAAATGAAGGCAAATTGATTATACTTCCTGGCTAAAGATTTAAATCAAAACATTTTAAAGTTCAGGCATATGCTTTTTTGTGCAAGAAGCACACAAAAAAATAGATCAAGTGCCCCAAAATTAATCAAGTGAATGAAAAAGACACACAAGGTGAATAAGCAACCAAAGTGCTACAGTCATATCTATCTTTGTGTTTATATACAATTTATCACATTTCATAAACATAATAGCATAACTAATTCAAAGCTATAGCTTTAATTATTAAATTTTACTTAATATGTAATTTATGTACTAGGAACAAAGCAAAATATTGATCTCTTAAAAAAAAAAATAGAGTCCATTAATATAAAAGCTGTGGCTGGGCATGGTGGCACATGCCTGTAAGCAGCAACCTAGGAAGCCATGACAGGGACTGGAGACCAAGGTTCGAGTCCCACCCAGGGTAAATAGCGAGACCTACTCCCAAAAAATTAGTTGGGCGTGGTGGCACGTGTCTGTAATGCCATCAATCTGGGAAGGTGAGGCTGGGGATTGCTTGAGTCTGTGGTACCCCGGGCAACGTGAGCCTGTGGTTCCAAGGCCAAAAATAGTGAGACCTAGTCTCATTCATAAACAAACAAACAAACAAACAAATAAGCTGTGATTTAGGAGGTAAGACTATAATAGCTGTCCATGCGGGAAAAAAATGAGATTAGAGTCCTTCCTAAAGCTCTAAGTTCTTAAAAGGAACTTATTTGTGACGATATTGAAGGGAGTTGTAAAACAAACAAAAAATATAAATCAAGGATGGGCATGGTGGCACATGCCTGTAACTGGCAGCCTAGGAAGCCGCAGCCAAGGTCAGGGATCACGGTTCGAGTCCCTCTGGGAGCATGTAGCGAGACCTAGTTCCAAAAAAATATAGCTGGGTGTGGTGGCGTGCGCCTGTAATCCCAGCTACCTGGGAAGCTGAGACTGGGAATTGTTTGAGTCTGTGGTACCCTGGGCAACGTGAGCCTGCAGTTCCACAGGCAAAAATAATGAGACTAGTTTCAAAAAGAAAATATATATATAAATCAAAAAGGAATAACTATTTAAATTTAAATAGCTACAAAAGAAACTATCATAAAGTCAAAAGATAAGTCTGTCTAGAAAATATCTGTAATCATAATAAACATTAACAAGGAATTACCAAGAAAAATGCAAAAACTCCAAAGAAACACTGGCAGGTTTCAAGCAGAGAATACAAGACTAATCAATGTTGAAAGAGGCCAAATTTAAAATAGAAAACAAGAAAATAAACTAATGACAAGACATGCTCTAAGTTGACAAAAAAAAGGTAAGGTTTGAAAAAACAAGTTTAACCACACTAAAAAACTAGAAATCTGGGCCGGGCACGGTGGCTCATGCCCTGTAAGCATCAGCCTATGAAGCGGCCGGGGCTAGGGATCGCAGTTTGAGTCCCGCCTGGGGCACGTAGTGAGACCTAGTTCCAAAAAAAAAAATAGCTGGGCGTGGTGGCGCGCGCCTGTAATCCCAGTTACCTGGGAAGCTGAGGCTGGGGATTGCTTGAGTCTGTGGTACCCTGGGCAATGACAGCCTGCAAACGGTTCCATGGGCAAAAATAGCGAGACCTAGTCTCCAAAAAAAAAAAAAAAAGAACTAGAAATCTTAGGTTACACATGGAAAACATGACACAGCCAAAATGGTTCAAAATCTAGGTATCTATCTTATGGACAAATGTATACAAAGAAACATGTACACTGATGTGGACTACATACTGCTTGAATTAAGAAAAAATTATCAAGTAAGGGAATAAACATACTACGATTTGTTCATTGGCTAAGAAATCACACATAACATATTAAGGTGTTGATTACTTCTTTCTTGTTTTATTAATTTGGCCTAATAAATGTTAAAAACTAAATCTGGTCATCTAAATACCACCCTTCAAAATGGCAATTTAAAATGCTCAAGTAGCATACCTATTTCATCTATAAAGATGATGGAAGGCTGCAGCTTTATGGCAAGGGAGAAAACAGCAGCAGCTAACTTCTGAGATTCTCCATACCACTTATCAGTCAGTGTTGATGGCTGAAGGTTAATAAATCGACAACCTGCTTCTTTGGCCGTAGCCTTTGCAATCAAAGTTTTACCACAGCCTGGAGGTCCATAGAGAAGAACACCTAGAAACAAAAGAGTTATTTCATTACTTCCTTTAAAAAATGAGACACATGCTTTAGTTTACATTATAATCAACATATTAATTGCCTTCACTAAACTTTTTTCTAATGCTAGGTTCCTGTTTTCCCTTTTTTTTAATAGTAGAAGAGGATGGTTAAGTTCAGTGTCAGTGATGACATTTTTGGGGGACTGTGTAGCACTCTCCTGTCCCTTCTCTTCATGCAAAGATTCACTGCAGGACACCAAAGACTATCATCTTGACATCTAAATTCACACCATTCTTGGAAGACAAATAAAACCACTTTAGTCTTCAGCTTTCTACAGTAATTAAGAGAGCACCATAGCACTCTGACAATATCTTGGACAATACCTTCAACTTCAAAACAGATTATAGCAAATGCCATTTTACTATTGCTCAGACTAAGTTTTAGCCAAAAGGATCTGTACCTTTTTTCAAACAGGTAATACCCCTTCCCCAAAAGAATATATATTGACACATATTCCCTACATACTCCCTATCTTACTTCCAAAGACTAAAGCTGTATTGCAGTGTACTGCTAAATACAATGTAAAGTAACTATTTTAAAATTTAAACCATCTAAAAGTCAAGGTTTTGACCTTGGAATCATCACCAACTACTTTTCAACTAAAACAAGATGTAGTACCTTCTAAGTTAATATAATACTAAAGCTACAACCCTGTCTATAAATATATCATTTACAGAATTGTCTGACAAAAGTTATAAGCTACAGATCTCTTTATATGTACTTAAATCAGAGCTTTTCAATTTTTTCAATGTAATAACATCTAAAGAATAACATCTATAGGTGGCATGCTAGATTAAATGGAGGTATCCAAAGCATTCTTATTTTATAAAAATAAAGCACAAAATAAGAGATAAGAAAAATTTCATATAATTTTGTAACACAATACATAATTTTATATAATTACATAATAAAAATTTATTTAAAACCCTCAATTTTTTTTAGAAAATGAGAAACTTGAGCTTGAGACTATTAACCTATTCTTTCTCTTTTTTTTGTTTTTAGCATCAAGCACTTGAAAATACAGTAAACTTTTCTGTAAGTACAAATGGATTTTTCTAGAGGTCTTAAAATTATTTAAGATTTGGCCAAGGAAGGGAGGAGCACAAGAAGACCAAGATGAAGGTTCTTAGGTGATTAAGGTGGAGGGAGAACCCTGGGGAATGCAAAGTTGTCGTGTGTGTATGTGTGTGTGTGTGTGTGTGTAATAAAAAATAATCAAATAAATAAGATTTGGCCGCCTTAATACTTTAAATGTTCTAAAGCTGATTTTAAAATTTAAATCCACAAACTTTGCCAGTACAACATTAACAATCAATGTCTTTGCCAGTACAAGTTAACATTAACAATCAATGTCTTTGCAATTTTTAAAAATTTATTTATATATAAATTTCACATCATTGTAATCCCAGGGATTTACCCCCCACCCCCAACCATTTCCCACCTTTCCCCTCTGCCAGAAGTTGTATGCTTTCAGTTTGGTGCTTTAGCTTGTTTTGACTTTTCCTCATGGTTTTTGCTTATTTTTTCCCTATATCCCATATATTAGTGAAACTATTTGGTTTCTGTTTTTTCTTTTTGACTTGTTTCTGCTAATATGATTTCTTCTAAGTACATCCATGTTATAAAATCATCAAATTTGTCATTTTATTTGATGAGTAATATCCCATAGTGTATATATACATTTTTTTTCATCCAGTCCTCTGTTTTGGGGCATTTAGGTTGTGCTGCAGTAAACATCCGAGCACAGGTTTCCCTTTGTACCCACATTGAGGTCTCTTTTGGGGATGATTCCCAAGAGAGCAATTGCTGGGTCAAATGGTAGTTCCGTTTTCATTAATTTGAGGGTCCTCCACACAGCTTTCCATAGTGGTTGGACCAGTTTACATTCCCACCAGCAGTTTAAGAGTGTTCCTTTCTTTCCACATCCTCACCAGCACTTGTGCTTGCCCGTTTTTTGGATGTGAGCCATTCTTACTGGTGTAAGGTGGTATCTCATTGTGTTTTTAATTTACATTTCCCTTTTTGTGTCTTTGCAATTTTTAAGAGGGGTTCATTTTGGTGGCAAAAATTTACCTGAATAACTTATAATTTGAACTTTTCTTTTGGATGACTGATGTGAAGTATAAAGAGTAGCCACTTAATTTAAATAAAGCTGAAAACAGGATGACTTCAGATGCTTGGAATTGTAATTACAGTTATTTTGATGATATAATTTAATATCGGAAGATTAGACAACTTTTATTCATCTATGTACATATACATATATATTGCCTGAATCTTGGGGTTCTAGAAAAAACTACTAATATAATAAATTCTTCTAAAGTACTGACTTCTTGAAGGTACACCATCACTTAATAAGCTTAGGTAGTACTCTCAGCATGTCACAATTGCTTCTAAATATTCATTTATTATTTTGATTATTTTATTCCAAATAATTTAGTTTTGGTACCTCTTAGCAAGGTAAAATTTTTCCAATTAGTTTTCTTCAGAGATTATAATTAGTGCTATTAACTGTGTAGTTATTTACTAATGTCTGAAGATTCTACATGCAACAAAAACTTCAAATATCATAATCTTCTGGACATAAAAGCTGTAATAGATAAGATACACCTGAGAAGCAGTCAGCGTTCACTTCTTAACCCAGGTAGGTGGTTACATTAGTGTTAGTTAACCATTCAATTATTTTATCCATGTTCCTGTATGTAAAGTTTCATTAAAATTTGTTGTCTCATCTGATAACTCGCCAGTGAGTTTAGAAATAATGCTTAAAAAGATATATTTATATCTTTATATATAGTCCTTAAGAATGGACTCTAAAAAAAAAAAAAAGAATGGACTCTAAAGTATAAATATTTAAGAGGGTGATAAATGAGTGGTTTTACAAACAATTGTGGGGAATTTGATTTGATCAGTTTTATAACATTCAAGTTAGTTTTGTGAGCTTAGTACTTTTATAGCCATTTATAAGCAAATAAGGATTTATTATTGTGTGCTTTGTAAAGGCTAAAAAACAAATCTTTTTAAGAGATTTGATGCTCGAAAATAAGCATGTTATTTCTTGAATACTGCATACAATTGAGATTAAAGTTCTAAAACATAAAAGCTTGTAGAATTACAACAAAATGTTCTTTGAACTTTGCTGTTGCTATCTTAGCTCTCTGTGTTTTTTATAGAATGGAGCTATCAATTCATTTTTCCACTGCTTTCAATATATTGAAATTTAATTTTCCATTATTTGTGCATTGACTCCATCTTATTCAATTGGAGCTTCAAACACAAGCTTAGTCTCATGACTTCAGGCATAGTCTCATATTTTTGCTTTAGTTTTCTTTCTCCAGACATCTAGTTTAACTTCTCAAAATAATAATTAAGAGTATTCTTACCTGATGAAAAATTTTTAAAAGAACCAATTGACTGTGTTGTTTAGTGCACTAGAATTTTATCTATTTGCTAAAGCTCTGCTCTTTATTTTTATTTCTTTTTTAGAGACTAGGTCTCACTATGTTGCCTGCAGTAGTCCTGAACCCGCAGATTCAAGTGATCCCTAGCCTCAGCCTCCCACCGCACTGGCTATTTTTTGAGACTAGGTCTCACTGTTGCCCAATCTCAAACCCATGGACTCAAGCGATTGTTTGTCTCAGCCTCCCAACGCTGGGATTAATGGCGCATGACACCGCACCCAACTCAGAATTACACTTTTAATTCCTGAATTCTAACACTTTCAAAGTAACTACCAAAAAGACGTTTCCCTTTAAATAAGTAGTATTTAAATTTTAGTTCTTCTGGACTTCAACATTTCCTGTGAAAAATCACAGCAGCGTAAAAACAACTGAGATTATGAAGAGGAAAAACAAAATCACTAGCATAGTGAAATAAAGAGAAGTCTTATCCTGAAAATCACCCACTGTGTGAAACTGGATTTTTTTTTTTTTTTTTAATCTTGACTTTCCAAATTTATTTCTGGGAAATATTCCTTGGGAGAAATAAATATATGACTGAAACATATTATTTTGACATGTAGCTACAAAGGAAAAAAATTTTACCTAATTTAGGAACTGAAAAATAAGCAATTGTTCTAAAGCTACTATTTATCAACGTTCAATGGGTCTCACAAATGCTCTCCAGAGAATCAAACATCAAAAGTACCAGTTCTATAATGGCACAAGATTCAATGTTTTCCAGATTTCTTCCAGAAATTTGTTTGTTTGTTTGTTTGTTTGTTTGTTTGTTTGTTTGTTTGTTTCTTTCTTTCTTTCTTTCTTTCTTTCTTTCTTTCTTTCTTTCTTTCTTTCTTTCTTTCTTTCTTTCTTTCTTTCTCTCTCTCTCTCTTTCTTTCTTTCTGTCTGTCTTTCTTTCTTAACTTAAACATTGGTTTAAAGCATTACATGGATTTTAGTTGTGCAGACATAGATATCAATATTTGCATATACTACAATGTTCTCATCACCAAAAGTTTAGTTTCCACCCACTGATTGTTAGTTAATGAACCAGCAAATAAAACTTCTGTCATACCTTTTGGAGGCTGCAGAAGCCTGGAATTTTCAAACAAGTGTTTCTTTTTAATAGGTAAGATAACTGTGTCTTTCAGATCTGTAATGACATCATCCAAACCTGCTATATCACTCCAAGTAACCTGGTAAAAGGCAAATTTGACCAGCATGAATATTACAACAAATGTATACACACAAAAGAAAAAAAAACTCCCCCAGATAACTCTTTTTTTTTTTTTTTAAAGTTTTTTTTTTTTTTAAGAGACTAAGTCCTGCTACGTTACCCGGGGTAGTTCCCAACCTGTGGATTCAAGTGATCCCTAGCCTCAGCCTCCCAAGGCTGGGATTATAGGCATGCACCACCACGCCCGGCTATTTTTTGAGACTAGGTCTCCCTATGCTGTCTGGGGTAGTCTCAAAGCCGCAGACTCAAGCGATTCCTAGCCTCCCAAGATTCTTACAGATAATAAATTTTAACTTCATAAAATACACATAAGTAAAAGATGTAGTGATATAAAAAAAAAAACTGGGACTCATAATATGCTGTCTACCATACCTTATCTCAAAACTCTAAATTTAAATTCCAAATCAAATATTCACATGACTTAAAGTTGTACAGGCAAACACCTAATTTTTTTGTTTTTTATTGTACTTTGCAGGTATCAAGATTTTTACAAAATTCTCCACCAGCAAAAGAGATTACCACTTACTAAGAACATGCTGATAACAGCATTTTTTTTTTTTTTTTTGAGACTAGGTCTGGCTACTTTTGCCTGTGGAACCACAGGTTCACATTGCCCGGGGTACCAAGGACTCAAGCAATCCCCAGCCTCAGCTTCCCAGGTAGCTGGGATTATAGGTATGCACCACCACACCCAGCTATTTTTTGGGACTAGGTCTCACTGTGTTGCCCCAAGCGGAACTTGAACCACGATCCCTAGCCCCAGCTGCTTCATAGGTTGAAGCTTACAGGCACGAGCCACCATGCCCGGCTTGATGACAGCATTTTTTTAGCAATGAAATTCTTTAAATTTAATATGTTGTTTCTTTAGACATGCTATTGCACACTTAAAAGACTATATACAATACATTGTAATCATGACTTTTTAATGCACAGAAAGCAAAAAAAACCACGACTCACTTTACTCCCCTATTCATTTAATTTTGGTAGTCTGGACCAAACCTGCAACACCTCCAAGATGTGTCTGTGCACAAAGGTGGATATATGAAAGTACAATTCTAACTAAATAAATGTGGACAAAAAAGGGTAACATAGCAGGTCTGAAACTATTATCCTTAGAAAGGGCTGCTTACAAAGTTGGTCCTTGGTCAGAGTTAAGGGACTTAAATTTTGGAAAACTTCCTCATTACAGTTGGTAAGAACAATTTACTATCTCTTAACTGCATAAACAATAGAGTTTATAGATACCTGTTTCCTTCTGGAAGTCTAAAATGGTAAATGTTAGAAATCTGGAGTCTCTATAATGAGGGCATTATGTTTCTTGTGAGTTTCCTGGTGGACAGCATCTTGCCTGTGTGTCAAAATTTGTTGCCTTGGGCACTAAGCACATCCTATATGACTTTCCAGAAAAGACTCGGAACTTTGTGTCTGGTTTTCTCCATACTTCATCCTGTGTCTCTCTTAACTTACTAATTGTCCTTTTTATTCTTTTGCTGCAAAAATCATTTCCATAAGTACAATTATGCAGAATTCTGTGATTCCTCCTAGCGAATCATCAAATTGGGTTGTGGTGTTCAGAATCCTTGACACAAAATACAAGAGAAAAAATCTTAGGTGAGATATTAGAGATACATACGTGCATATTAAGAGGATCTACTAGATGAGCAGCAATACTCATTTCATATTCTGAAAGCTTCACATTTTTCACACCAATTTGCTTCATCAATTTTTCTGCCTAGAAAGAAAAAAAGCACTCACCTTTAATCTGACATTTAGATATTGGTACTTCAAAATAAAATGATCTATGAAGTCTAAAGAGCACTGATGTTTTATAAAAGACAAGAATTTTCCAGGAATATTCTAGTCCTCTTAACCTCACCTTATCCACTATAAGGAACATAGAGACAGAAAAGATTTGAGGTTCCATACCACAAAAATCAGGGGAATATAAAACATCTCTTGGGAAATGAGAAAACGGCATATAAGACTGAAGATTACATACACAAAGACATGCACTGCTCTAATGAGACTTTAGGGTTCAACTTGATTTCTCCTTCATAGTAGAACTATTTATCATGAGAGATGTAGGTGACCTTCAAGATGAAAGACTGAGGAGTTAAAGACACCAAGAAATGGACAAGTGGAATTTCTTTCTTTCAATTAACAGTAATCTGAAATCAGGTATCCAACTTGATATAGCACGGTAACTACAGCAGGCTCATGTTGCCTGGGGTACCACAGACTCAAGTAATCCCCAAGCTCAGCTTCCCAGGTAGCTGGGATTACAGGCGCATGCCACACAAAAAATGCCCAGCTATTTTTTGGAACTAGGTCGCGCTGTTGCCCCAAGCAGGACTCGAACCACAATCCCTGGTACCCACCGCGGCTTCCTAGGCTGACGCTTACAGGCATGCAGCACCATGCCCAGCCCTTCCTTTGAAAATTAACTCCTAGGGCTAGAGAGAGATGTGAATGAAAAGTGTATCTGCATATGCTTTTAAAGTTAGGCAAAACTAGCCTTGAACCTATGAGCCTTAAACCTATTTGACCACCCCCCAGGCCACTGAATCTTTGGTCTGGGATTCTGGCAGACCCAGTTGCAGCCACAAAGTACGGGGAGGGAGCATGGGTTGTGAACATCCTGTGCACACTCTCTGGACTGTGTGGGAGGTGGGGGGAGCCCTGCTGGGGCGTGGGAAGGGGGGGGGTTAACCCCCTCTGATCTGCTCCTACTGTTAGTCCTTATCAAAAACAAGAAAACCACAAATAACCCAACAGAAGAAACAGATGAGGTAAAGGAAATGATTGAAAGCCCTTGACACATACTTCCCCTGGTTTGGACCCAAAAAAGCTTGGGCAGAACCACAAAACACAGAGCTGTGAGACTAATATAAAGACAACATGGCATGATTGCTTCAACACCGTCACCAGGACCTGGAGCTAAAATTCTGGTTCAGAGTGGCCTCCAACAAAATTGTAGGAGGAAGGCCACAGATATGGCAGCTGCCTGACAGCTAAGAAGCAACCTGTAATAACAGAGACCATCCAGACTAACCATCAGCTGACTTTCAACTCCTCAAAGGAACCCCCAACCAATGAAGAAGTGGAAACAGGCTCTCAAACCTCGAGACCAGAATTATGAGGCAGATTAAAAAAAAAAAAAAAAAAAAAAAAAAAAAAAAAAAAAAAAAAAAAAAAAAAAAAAAAAAAAAGAACAATCAACAATAGAAAATACTGAGAACAGAAAGGAGCAGACATACTGCAAGAAGGAGCAAACACCAACGGACTCCAAATGAGCCCAGATTGCCAGTCTGAAATCTGAGTAGCATGGTTCACCATACCCCACCCTATGAACACAGGTCCTCACCCAGTAGAAGGACACTGTGCCAGAAAAAGAAACTAAAGGACTGAATATGGACCAGTGAACAGTGACAAGAGAAGATGGAGTAACAGGATTGGGGGAAGGTGGGTGGGGAAGGGAGATACCCAAGGGAAACAAAACTATAAAAGATGACTGAAATTGTACGATATGAAAAGTAAATAAAAAATGAAAACAGGTACTATTAAAAAAAAAAGAAAACAAACCAAAAACTTATTTGACCAAAGCTTTCCATTTAAAATAAAAGTATAATATTGATATTTATTCAGTAATCTGAGTACCTTACTAAATTCTCAGAGTGATATGATACTATGGTAGGTATAATTTTCCCACTATCATGATAAAAGGACCTGAAGCATAGAATGATCAAATAATTTGCATTAGGTTAAAAGCTAACATATGGAAGAGGCAAGATGGGAATTTAGATAGTCTAACTCTAGCTCATACACTAACTTACAACACATTTACCATGGGTTCCCTAATTTTAATATGGGAGTTTATGACCAAGAAACAGGCTCTTAAAACCTATAAAAGATACATTCAAATTCAACTAAGTGACATTTTTAGAAATGAAAGCACTCAACTGATTTATCTAAATTTCATTGTTTTCTTAATATACTTTCAATTATGAGATGTTGCGGTTTGTCATGGATGACCCTGTTCTAAAAGGAAATTCATACCATGTAGTGTTATAAAAACTCAGGGGATTATATAGAATAAATACACATGTATCTCAAGAATATAGCTTTTTTTCTTACAAAGTGCTCCGAAAAACTTCGTTTTTCCCCACTTTGCTACTTTCCTGTAAATTTATGACTCACTGAATATACTTTTTCCAGCCTTTTTAAATCTTTGTCTAAATATCTCCTTTCATGCTTTTAAATCTGTTATATTTCAACTCTGAAAGGTATCCTATTTTATCTCAGTAATATCAATTTACTCTTCTTTTTCAATAAACCTCTGCAAATGTGAAGTTATTCCATGTGTCTTTTTCAGGGCCATACTCCAAAACAAAAGTTCTCAATAAAAAAGGGAAAAAAATTATGTTATTAAGTACCTTCATTCATATAATCAGCACTGTCCTGAGCATTTTACAATCTTGAAAAGTTTTTCAAATGAGTAACTCAAGGATCAGAGAAATTAATTACCAAGATTACACAGCTAGGAACTGAAACTCTGATATGCCTAATTTCAAAACCCATGATCTGCGAAAACACCTGGGAGAACTTAAACAGAACTAATAAAGAAATGAAAGAAAGCAACAAAAAAATCCACCAATGCCACCACCAACTGTGTTCTAGGAAGAAGAATCCAACTGTGTAGCCTTACCACCTTTAAAAATGTATTAACCAGGAAAGAAAAAATATGACTGGACTCTTCTAAAAATGGCTTACATTCATGCACTGCTTTACTGTTTGTAGCTTACTGACAATTCTATTTTCCAGTTGTCAGTGTTTGCTTGGTTTACAAAGTAGGCCTGTTCAAATAAACACTGTCTCTGCAGAAAGAAATGGTGGACTAGGGGGATGAAGAAAGTCAGAGGTAGGAGGAAAATTCACTCTTTAATGTATACCCATATTTTTACCCTTTCTTTCTAAATTTTTTCCCCAGGTGAGTCATTATTAAAAAAAAAAAAAAAACAGCCAAGCATGGTGGCATACACCTGTAATCCCAGCTACCTGAGAGGCTGAGGCTACGTATTAGTTGAGTCCGTGGGTTCGAGACAACCTCCGGCAACACAGTGAGACCTGGTTCTCGAAAAAAGAGCCAGGTGCCGTGGCTGGTGCCTGTAATCCCAGCTACCTGGGAGCCTGAGGCTGGAGATTGCTTGAGTCCACAGGATCGGGACTATCCGGGGCAACATAGCAAGACCAAGTCTCACAAAGAATAAAAATAAAAGCACCCTTTTGTAGGCATGCAGTCAGTCAACTTCTCTTTTAGGGTTAATGCACTTATTATTTCCCTCCAATTTTAATGTATACATTCTGAAAATTACTGGATAAGATGGCACTGTACTTAAGTCTGTTCCACTATACTCATGCATTAAAAAGGCCTTTCGTTATGAGATTTTCCCCCTGAGTTTCCTTTCATAGCTTTTTTTGTCCTTGCCACTTATTATTTCCTTGGCCACTCAGGCAACAACTATCTCTTATTTCTTATTGACATTCTTTCTGCCTTTTATTTACTTCAACTTCTCAGTTTCCTATGATTCAGGTACAACAAGTCAGTTTTAAGTCACTTGACTGGAAAAGGAAGTCCACAAAGGTTTCCTGTTATTTTCATCAATTTTTCCCTCAAAATAACTGAAATGAAGTTTTAATGACTACAATATAATGAAGTGTCTAAAAATAGAAAGTTAAATAACTAAGAGTACATAAATAACCTAAGAGTATATAACCTTCACATGTAAGAATTCTCAGTGAGTTCTTTCCTGGCCTTTGACACTGAAAATATAACTTAGGGATAAGATATGGTCTAACATTTTACACAAATTATCATATTCATAAATGCTCAGAACAGATCAAACATTGAGTTATTCATCCTATATTGAAAACTCAAGTATACCCAGAGAATACCTGCTTTTCTACAATGCGACTAACCTACAAACTCATCAAAGTTCTATAAATCTAAATATGTTCCAAACAGTACAGTCATGTGTCCAGAAAATCCATCTCTACAATATAACACTCTAGTGAAACCATCTTCTATTATTAATTATCTCATATTCCACATGGCTACAAGTTTTGCTGTCTTCAAGCTAAAGTTATTTATAAAGAACTGTTTAATCCAAACATACGAGTAGTTCTAGACTACTGTTCTTGATCTGAATTATCAATATGATTCACTACCCTTCATCTCAGAACTTCAATGACTTTAAACTCACCGATTATGTGGTTACCTGGGATTGCTGTCTATTACATTCAGCGCTGTTCCTTTTTGGCCACAGAAGTCATACCTTCTTCCTCTTCCATATTCATACCTGTTCACTGCCCTCAATATGCACTCACAAGCCTTAATTCCCTTCCATACTTCAACTAGATTATCCCACTTGGCAATTTCTTTAACTTCTAAATGACCTGGGTCACAGGTCATTATTTCAACATTATCTTTTGTACTACTCTGAACTACCTAACATTTCTTGTCATGCCACTTCCCTCAAATACAGTTTCAGCGCCACCACTGACTTTATCTGCTATCAAGTTGCTGAGAAATGCTTGAAGACTTAGTTAAACCAGAACCAAGTTTCCAATAAACTCAAGCTTTCTTACATTTGCCTTCATGTTCTGTAAACCACAATGACATCTTAATCAGTCTGATCACCTATTTACCTCAGTAGGTCCCAAACTTACTCCACTTCATTGAAAAGAAAATAGTCCTATTTAAAACATTCCTTTAACTGCTGATTTCAAAACCCCTTCTGGTTCTTCTGAAACCTTACTGGCACCCACCTCCTGCTACTCATCTTTTCCCTGTTCTTTATCTTGCCTTCAACAAACTCTAGAAAGACCCATTCTTTTATTTCAACTTACACCTGCTGCTTCCAATGAGTGGAAATTACTCTCTCCACACTTACTGACTTCACTAAATTAACTGGTTGCTTTCTACAATCACATTACTATAGTCCTACATGATCAATTTATAGCACAGTATTTATAATAACTTCTATTACAACCCTTTCTTCCTCTAGTATCAGTGATTTTAGATGAGAAAATTTTCCAGATTGCAGGGAAAATTTAAGACAAAGCTTTTCAAATTTGTAAATTCCTGTTGAAAATCACTTCTACCATGAGTGGCAGTCTACAGACTCTGGTATATTTCAGGTATGCTGGAATGAGAAAGACTAGTACCAATACCTTACATTATCCTGGTTTTATTCATACTCCTCTGCTCACTTCTTTAAAAAATGCTCTTATTAATAATTTGTAGGTAAAAAGGATTATTTCAAAGTATACACAAAGTATAAAAAACAATTGAGTGGGTGCTTAATATTTGCTACCTGTATAAAATTAAGTCTTTGATCCAGGCAAGAGAATATAGTTAGTTTCAGCAGACATCAAAATTGTTTGATATTATTTCCTCCCCATCTATTACCAACTGTCCAAGTATCATTTATTGAAAAGTCTTATCCTTTCTATAATAATCTACAAACAAAGCAAGTTTGGTTACACATGAAATATTATTACACTAGGTCTGTTTCTTGACTATTTTGCTGAAATTGACAGTTCTCAGTGTCAACAGCACATTATTTTAGTAACTATAGCTTTATCACAAGTCTTGATATATATTAGGAAAGTAATTCCTCTCTCCCTAATAAATACATGCTTCGCTTTTAGGACATCTCACACATTTATAAACTCTAATTCTCCCATGTAAACTTTAGAAAAATAAGCAAACAAAAAATGCCTATTCACATTTTTTAATTGGTATTAAATTTACCTAAAGCTTTCAATAGCTATTATTTTCTCTATAAATATGTTCAACTGAAGCCAGGCACAGTGGAGGCCACCTATAATCCCATCATTGGGAAGTTGAGGCTAGGGATCACTTGAGTTGCGGGTTCAGGACTACCCCAGCCAACATAGTGAGACCTAGTCTCCCTAAAAAAAATAAATAAGTAATACACGTGTGTGTTCAACTTGTATTTATTGGTTATATAGCTTATTTTTGAAAAAGAAACTGTAAATAGAATCCTTTTCAAAAATTGCATTTTCCAACTGTGGTAGACATGCACAAGAGTTGATTCCTTTTTTTTGAGACTAGGTCTCGCTATTTTTGTCTGTGGAACCGCAGGCTCACTCAAGCAATCCTTAGCCTCAGCTTCCCAGGTGGCTGGGATTACAGGCGCGTGCCACCATGCCCAGCTATTTTTTGGGGACTAGGTCTCACTAAGTGTCCCTGGCGGGACTGGAAAAGGGATCCCTGGCCCTAGCCGTGGCTTCCTGGCTGCCACCTACAGGCATGCGCCACCATGCCCAGCCCCAAAAGTTGATTCTTTACACCAATTTTGTATTCAGTAAGTCTTATTAACCCTAGTAGTTCATCTGTAGACTTTCTTTGATGTTCTATGTAGATTACCAAATTATCTGCAATTGACTTTGTTTCTTCTTTTCCAATTCTTCTAATCCTTTATCTAACATGATGACAACAGGCTCCGTTGTCTTGCTTCTAATCATAACGGAAATGTTTTTAATTTTTCACAAGGTACAGTTCCGCCTTGTATCAGGGCGATGGATCAATCACTAACACAGAATTTTAGCCTAGCACAAATCTTGGGATTACTACTAAACTACCTCAAAAAGATAATGGTGTATTACACTCTCTTTCTACACTCCATAAGAATCTGTATAAAACTGCTATTATTAATTTGTTTCTTAAATGTTGCTATAAATTAACAGCAAAATTCTATGATTTTTATTTATGGAAATGTATTCCAATATTCATTTCTAATTCATATTATGGTCATCTTTTTTCTATGGGTTTGTTCATCTCATGGAAGTTCTCCAATTTACTGATATAAATTGTCATTTTTAATGCCTGCAGCACATCTGTCATTGTGGCTCCTTTCTTATTCCTAAGTCATGTGGCTTTATTTTTTTTTGTAATTTTTTTAAGTACAAATTTTACTAGAATCATCAACTAACTTGGTTTTACCAACTTTCCCTATTGTATTTTCATTTCTGTATTTCTATTCATCCTCTAATGTATGACTTTTTTTTTTTTTTTTTGAGACTAGGTCTTGCTATTTTTGCCCGTGGAACCGCAGGCTCTCGTTGCCCCGGGGTACCACACACTCAAGCAATCCCCAGCCTCAGTTTCCCAGGTAGCTGGGATTACAGGCGCACACCACCATGCCCAGCTATTTTTTTGGAACTAGGTCTCACTACGGGTCCCAGGGGGGACTCAAACTGCAATCCCTAGCCCCAGCCACTTCATAGGCTGAAGCTTACAGGCATGAGTCACCGTGCCCCACATGCATCACCTATTTTTCATTCATTTATCTTTATTAGTTTATATTCCTTCACCATCCATGAGATTTATTCTGGTAAAAATCTTTTCTCCAATTTAAGTCCACTATTTATTATAGTGAAGTACCTTATTTTCCAATGTAGACTATAAACAACTTTCAATATGTGAAGTTTAATTCAATTATAAATAAAATTTCTATTGTGTTTCTTTTACTTGCCTTAGGGGTCACGTAGAAATATTCTCTACTTTTCAAACTTACTGGATAGTGATAATGATTTTACTATATTGCAGCCCCGTGGTCAGGGAGAAAATAAATATACTCCAGTCCTATAAAACTTGAGGTTTACGTTACAAATATAGCATATTGTTAAATTTTAAAATTCCTACATATATACTTGGAAAAATACTCTTCATTTGTTTTGGGTACAACATACTATACAGGGTCACTAGAAAAAGTTTAATAGTTTAAATCTACATCCTTACCAACTTCAAAAATTATTTTTTCTTTCACCTATCAGTTATTACAAGAAGTGTCAAGAATCTTCTACCACAATGATGGATATGTTATTTTTTTTAAAATATACTTTGAAGTCAGGTTTGGTGGTACAAGCCTATAATCCCAGTTACGTGGGAGGCTGAGGTTGGAGATCACTTGAGTCCACAGGTTCGAGACAACTGTGGACAGTCTCATGAAAATTAAAAAAAATTTTTAAAAAATAAAGATAAAAAATAAAATTTACTTTGAGACTATATTGATATAAATATAGAAATGTTTTTTCTCATTATTGAATCTTTGATCATACTGTAGTGAGTCTAAAATCTATTTTTGCTCAATAAGTTTTGACATACATTTCACATATACATTTCCCTTTTAATTTTTGACCTTGTGTTTGCTTCGGCAGCACATATACTAAAATTGGAATGATACAGAGAAGATTAGCATGGCCCCTGTGCAAGGATGACATGCAAATTCGTGAAGCGTTCAATATTTTAAATATATTTTAAAAAGAAAGAAAAAAAAATTTTGACCTTTTTGTATCTACAGTTTGTGTCCTTGACCAGTATGCAATTTTAAAAAAATTTTAACCACTCTTAACATCTTGCCTTTAGTTGAATTACTACATACAGTATAGTCTCTTAAGGTCAAATATTTATGGGAGTATCAATTATGACACTTTCTACTTTCGACTGGTTTTATTAAATACTGGTTTTGTATTCTGAGTTCCTCTGAATCATCAGAACACAAGCTCAGATTCAGTAGGTTCAGCAAATTCTACCAACGTGAAAGCTGGTTATTAAGTTCATACCACTTTTTTTATTTTGTCTTAACTTTTTTTCAGCTGAAGTTTCTAACTTAGCTGATAAATGACTTTAAGAAGATCTTAAAATCTATTTTATCTTGATTGTTCAGTTGTTTTCAGCAGGATGGTCTGTCTGAGTACCTAATTACTCATACTGACCTATTTGTTTTCCACTGGCTTCAAATTATCTTCCCATTCACTAAACAAAGGTTGACTTGCCAACCTGCCAGTTATGATGTTTTTATAACATCCAGTTTGGAGACTATTATTATCAAAATAATAATAAAAGTTCCCCACAAGTGATACATAGATAGACAGGAATAATCCTTAAGTTTTTCCTGTGAAAGACTAACTACTCTAGTGAGTCCAACTGCTCATTAGTATCTGATAAGGCAGCTTTGAGGATGAGTCTTTTATCTGAGATTTAGATCTAGAAGTTCAACTGTTGGAGAAACATTTTCCCCTATATTCCTATAATAAACACAAACTAAATATGTCCAAAGTCATACATGCAGTATCATATCAAAAAAACATATCCCCATGTTTGCTGTAGCAATATTTACAAGATCAAGAGTTAGAAACAACCTAAGTGCTCATGGACAGATGAATGGACAAAGGAAATGTGGCGAACATACACAATAAAATATCATTCAATTATTTTAAGAAAAAAAAACAAACAAAAATAAACTTTTAGACTGTAAGACCAACCAGTGTTTACTAGAAGAAAGGGAAAAGGAGGTAAGTCAGGTATAGGCAGACAACCATAAAGTGACAGACAGAATTGGATTTGTAGTGGTAAATATAATCTAGTGTACAGACCTGTTGATTTTCAACAATGCAGTCAAAACTTATATGCTATCCAATAAACCAACAACCCTCCTCAAAGCAGCCAAGAAAATAAATGAAAAAATTCCATTGAGAAGTCACACCTCTGCTTTAAAAAATCTGAAAATGATATATCAATGTTTGATCTCAAACTTAAACTTTCATAATTCAGATGGGGGGAAAATGTGGCACTCAGGATGAAAGATGGCTGTATTCAAACTAACCAAGTAAAATAAACTACTGAATTCCTAGGGTTATACACTGACATAATGATATAATATAGGTTTTACGTAAGTATTTTACAATCAAATTTAGGGAATAAATTCACCACTGTTCAAACTGCTTTTCAGATATATATGTAAACAAAACAGATATATATTTTCAGATATAGAAACAAAACAGCATTTAATAATGGTTTTCACTGATTTAAGAAACAGACATAATACTTTACATTTTCTATAGTAGTTTACAGTATTTTGAAAGGACAAAATTTATCTTTTATCTTTCATTTTAAGCATTTATTCAGACAGTAATGAAAGTTTATGTAAGTGGTAATTCAAAAGAAATTGAAAGCCCATGAACATGAACAGGTTTACCTCAAATACCAAAAAAGAATCTGAACACACCTTTTTAGGTCTTTTTTAAAGAAAGAAACCTAAATAAATATGTATCATCCCAATAAAGAAGTAACTGTAAGAGGTAATAAGTTGTTTTTTAAAAAAAGAACACTATAATCTACATTAACATTTTTTATTAGTTTTCTTCTATTAAATTTTTTAATAGTTTCTTCTTTTAATAGAAATTAGTATTTGTCAGTCTAAGACAAAGTTTGCTGGTATTATACACACTTTAAGTGTCATACATTGAAATACATATACCATTACTGAAAATACAGCTTTTGCTTATTCTGTTGAAAAATTTTACATAGATTCCTCCATTTAGAAGTTGAAAAATTCCTAGTATCCCAATAGTCCAAAGCTACTTTAATTTTTTCTTTTTCTTTTCTTTTTTTTTTTTTGAGACTAGGTCTCGCTATTTTTGCCACTATTTTGTGGAACTGCAGGCTCAAGCTCCCCGGGGTACTAGGGACTCAAGCGATCCCTGGCCTCAGCTTCCCAGGTAGCTAGGATTACAGGTGCACGCCACCACGCCCAGCTATTTTTTGAGACTAGGTCTTGCTATGTTGCCCCGGGCAGGTCTTGAACCCATGGATTCAAGCAATTCCCAGTCTTAGTCTCCCGTCCTAGGCTTGGGATTAAAGTTGCGCACCAGCGTGGCCGGCTGTTATCCTTTTGATAAACTGTATATAGTCAAAAGGGATTTGAAAATTATTAAGGAATGTGAGTCTTATAGAACATGAGCATTTTATAATTTTACTATATCCTTCATTTTTATGGAAAAATATTTGCTAACTACAAGTAAAATTTTCATCATACCTGTTTCTGAGCTTCTACTTTTTGCTTTCGGGTTGGATCAATTGCATCTACCATCCATTTGATTGTGAAGTATGTCACCGCACCAAATATTGTCAAACGGAAAATTAAACCAACAACTTCATTCCGACTCAATGGACGAGAAAAGGCTTCAGCATGTACCATCTTGATTGTAACCTTAAAAACAAGTAGAAATGCCATTAGGAAATAACTACATTCATTTAAATTGGGAGAGTCGTAGGTAGGTTAAACAAAGCAAGAATAACTAGTCAAATTCAACATTACCTACTTAAAGACTATTATTCTAAGAAGTAATGTATTTTTAAAAGTAAACGCATTTTAAAAACGCATTTTAAGTTCCCTTTGCAAATTGAATTAGAAACTGTATTTATTGTAAATAAATTAGAAACTGTATTTATAGTAAAAGCTAATCTAAGATTAATTCTATTTGAAAAATATAATAGCCAACATAAGGTATTTACTCTTTTAAACAGCTTTTAACAATTTCAGATTCTAGAAAAAAGCTATAACACTAATTCTGCTATAGAAAGGTGGCCCAATAATAAAATGTTTTACTAATGCGATAGTAAGAATTTCTCCTATCAAGTGAAATGTACAGCAGGAAAATTTGAATGAAATTCAATTTGTGAACAGACTTACTTCTTCATACTTATTTTTAAAAGTTTTCAAGGTCTTCTTAAATTTAAACATACCACTTTCTAATTAAATATTAATTTTTGGTCATACTATAGTTTCCAATAGTCAAGTTAAATATGAAAGAATCTTCAAGAATTCTTGTACAATAGCAATTATCACAAAGAAAAAAGGAGGTGGTTTTCACATATAATTCCTGAGCAGCTACATCAAACAGCTATGCTTATAGAAAATATGCACTTCCCTGTCAAAGGCAATGACTAACCAGAATAAACTTTTTGTAATGATATGGCTATCACACTTGAAGATAAACTGTTTCAAATAATGTCATTAATACTTTCACACCACAGGACTCTGCTGAGTGCCCTCGAACAGAAGAAATACACATCCTTTGCATTTGTGTGATAATGAATAAATCGAAATATGTACAGATGGTTCCATACCAGATAAAAATTAGGTGCAGCGCCGATTAATACTGAAGGTCTTTCCAGATCTACAACTGCTTCTCGCTGCTATTACTCAAAAAACCTCTTCACTTCCCTACTTCTTGTAGAAGACAAATTTGATTTTCTTTAAACACCTCACCTCTATTCTAAGAATATATTTTCCTTCCTAATAAAGATTCTAGGCTGGGGCATGGTGGTGTGTGCCTGTAAGCGGAAGACTAGGAAGCCGCAGCCAGGGCCAGGGATCTCGGTCCGAGTTCCGCTGGGGGCACATAGCAAGACCTAATATAGCTGGGTGTGGTGTCAAGAGCCTGTAATCCCAGTTACCTGGGAAGCTGAGGCTGGGGACTGCTTGAGCGTGTGGTACCCCGGGGCAACGTGAGCCTGCGGTTCCATGGGTAAATAGCAAGATCTAGTCTCAAAAACAAACAAACAAAAAAATTCCAAAGCTTTCTCTTTGTTTTCAAGATTCCCAAATATTCAAAACTATCCTAATTAAGCCATAATGAGTAACTTTCAAGTATTTTATTTCTCACCATTTTCCAAGAAAATCTCAGTAGCTAGTCATTGGTATACGATAATGTCACATGTATTTTCCCTTCAATACATTTACCTGGCACAGAGTATGGGTTATTTCTACCCCCTCCAATTAGGACCAGTTCAGACTCTATTCAAACTTCACAGGCCAACTAGATCTGCTCTAGAAAACTTTGCAGATCACATAATACATTTTATTCATTTGACCCTATTTTCAGTTAGTATCTATTAGAGATTTCTATCTTATCTGTCTTTATAAATGTCACACAAAACAGAAGCTATTCAGTAGATATCAGTCCAACAGGTAAATTACAACTGCAGAAAAACCTCCCATTCAATCATTACAATGGAATTCCTGACAGATTTTTTTTTAAATGATTTCAACAAGTCAAGGGTTCCAAGTTTCCATTATGAGGAGCAACTGATTCACAACGGTATGCAATTCAATTTAACCTTAACTAAACTGATGTACTTTATTATGTGGGAGTCTAGGGATGTAATATTTTTTAATTCATACAATAAAGAATTTATTAAAAACATACCTATAATATCTACTACATATTGGGTACAGAATGATTAAAATACAGCAACTATTCAAGGAATGTATAGTTATTATGCATTTTTTAAATAAAGGTAGTAAGAAGAAACCATCCAATTTAAATTATATCAAATCAAAGTGTGCTCTTCCACTAGCACGGATCCCTAAAAAATTCTTATAGAAAATGAAAATTTTATTCCTCTAACCTTTATTCTAACGGAGGAAATTTGAAAATGCCACTGAAATATGTGGTATCTTTATGTGGGAGTACTATTTATAGATGAACATAAACCAAAAGACAAAATAAGAGTTATTAAATTAACAATCTAAGACAAGTAAAGATATTCAAATAAAACCTTTTAATGTATTTAAAGTTTTAGAAGTGCTAAACCTGCCATCTACTGGTTGCTAACTGAATTACACGAACAATTGTTACCAGTACATGCCAGTCCAAGATAATTTTGAGTCCTATAAGAAACATTAACATAAAACCCTTGTTAAGTATGTATTTTTATACATGCTACTCACTGTAATGCAATACTCAACCTGTGGCTACTTTCAAAACAGTTCATCTTTTACCATGACCTCAAAACTCCGAAATGAAATTGAAACTTGTGTTTTCCCTAAAAGGTACTTTATAGTTGACTCAGCTATCATTTATATGACACCGATATACACTTGCCAGGTCCTTACAGTAACAATATTATAGCAGAATGCACCAAAAAAAAAAAAAAATCTCCGAAAACCTGCATGTGCATACAACAGTGGGGAAGATATTTCAATCTTACATGAGGATTAATCATCATAAACGGCACAGATAATACCGTAAAAACACTAAGAACGAACGCCAAACATTTTCACTCTAAATAGTTCTACATATAAGGTAGAAAAACTTTGAAGCCGTCCTACCTCATCAACAGCAACTGAGAGGTCAAGGACCGAGAGCAAAATGTTCGCACTACAGTGTTTCTCTAATCAACCCATGTGTCTTACAGAGTTTTTCTCAACCCCAAAGTTCCAGACTCGCAAGCATCAAGGCCCCATGAACACAGTCCATGACAAAGAAAACCTGCGAACCTTCTCATAAAGTACAGGTTACTATTAACATCTCCATCATTCTCTGCGAAAGCGTGTCCAGGCCTGAAGAACCACATCCGCTTTTGCACGAGACGGTAGCAGCGTCGGTGCGACAGCCAGATGCGGCTCACGCCAGCCGCCTTCGGCCAGACCCGGTTTCTCAGATCGTCTGGATGACCCCAGGCCCCGCAGTAGCCCGGCTGCCTGTAAAGATTCCCTACACAATAGCATAACTCCTAAGGGCAGCGCTAACGGGGACCTAAGGACCGAGGCCGGGCCGGCAGCCAGAGCAAGGCCCGGGATGCCCTTGGAGGTTAATCCACGGGAGACCAAGGGCTACGGGAAAGGTGGGGGGCGGCACAGAATTGGGACTTGGAGGGCGCGCGATGACCTTTCCCGCCACGCTCCCCAGATCCAAACTGGTTGCTAATGGAGCTCAACCGGATCTCTAGACCGTCCCACGAGGCCCAGTGGGAACCCGCTACTCACCCTGGACAGAAAAAAGCGGCAGAAGAAGCCCTCAACCAGCCTCACACAGGAAGGAAATGCCGCCCGGGAGAGAACGCTTCCGGCGAGAGCCGTGCCGCCCCCTCGCGGAGCATGCGCGACCTGCGGCCTCGGCGGGAAGGGGGTGCATTTCCGGCCCTCTGAGAGGCGGCTGCTGGTGGGGGGTCTCGCATGCACGCCGGCTATTTTGCGTTTGCTGGGCTCGGGTTTGCTGCGAAGTCGACGGGTCTAGCTGCAGCGTTCGCTAAGGCTCTGAGCTTACCTACCGAGTCAGAAGTGGCTGGGGAAGGGGCTTATCACGTACAGTCTCTGCCCTGCCGATGCTTTCGGATGCGTTTAGGATAAAACCAGAGCTTCTTGAGACTGTCAAGAAATGCTCAGGTCTCCAGTGCAGAAATTCCTTCCTGACTCTTGATTCTTATATATGTAACCCTTGTTAACTATGCATTTTTATACGTAAGTTATTGACTGTAATGCAGTACTCGACCTGTGGCTACTTCCAAAACAGCAGTTCATCTTCCAAAACACGGGATAACAGAGTCCCTTGCGCTGCTGCTCTGTCCTTTAGCCAAATCGCTGACGCGTGTGGCTACCCCCTACTCCTCACCATCTGCCTTTCAGTTTCTAGGATGATCTCACCTACCGCCCCCTTCTTGGCGCTGACAGACACCTGGAGGTGACGCCTGAAAAGCCTTTAGCTACGGCTCCGCCAGCCAGCCAGCCAGCCGAGACAGACGCGGGTAGTCGGAACAGAATAGGACGTCTGATAACAGTTTTACATTTCGGTGACTTCCCTTTTTCTTTTACTGCTTCCTCTTTCCAGAATGAAAGACGTGACACAAGAGGTCCCAAGGGAGCAAACCTGAATGTCAGCGCCTTCAGAACACACAGACTGTGATGACAATAAACACTCTACCCAGATATAAGAAACATCACTTCCTTCAGATAGAGGCGGTGAGACTGATGTAATTGAGATAGTTCCTCTCCCTACTTGGAAAGCCAGTTTATGCCTCTAGTTTAGGCATCCTTTGATGGCTAAAATTTTGCCATATGATTTTTGAATTTAGCGAATGTTTACTGTTGTTACAAATTTGTGATACTAGAATGAGGACGGTAATTTTTTACTGAGTGACTACTAGGTATCAAGAAATATGCTCCCATGTACTTTACATACATAATAGAATTTTTTCAGAGAAACACCCATCAATCCTCCAAAATAATCATTATGCTCCTCATTTTTTTAAGTGAGCAAAATTTATACTCCAGAGTTTTAGTATCTAAGAAATATCAACCTTTTCTTGAAACCTAGATCTGCTAATTTAAACCTTGCACTTTCTTCTTTCTTTTTCTTTTTTTTTTTTTTTTTTTGAGACTAGGTCTCGCTATTTCTGCCCATGGACCCTCAGGCTCACGTTGCCCGGGGTACCACAGACTCAAGCAGTCCCCAGCCTCAGCTTCCCAGGTAGCTGGGATTACAGGCACGCATCACCATGCCCAGCTATTTTTTTGGGACTAGGTCTCGCTACGGGCCCCAGGCGGGACTGAAACCATGATCCCTGGCCCCATCAGTGTCTTCCTAGGCTGCCACCTACAGGCATGTGCCACCATGCCCGGCCCCAAACCTTGCACTTCACATTATCTCTTTGCACTTTCTATTTTCTCTGATACTAACTTATTACTAGTTAAATTTTATAATCTACCTAAAAGAGATAACTCCATGAAATAACAAGATTGTAAGGATTGAAATGTTTGCCTCAATGTTTAAAAGCTGTATAGGTTCATTGAAAATGGAATGGGAAAAAAAAAAGAAAATGGAATGACTAGAATTTCATATTGTATGTATTTCATGTTTCATGTACAGGCCTTTTGTTTGTATGTGTATGCCTGCATTCATAATAAAAAAAATTTTAAGTGATAGGAAACTAGGTTTGCGAAGACTGGACTAATTATTTAGAGGAGCTAGAACTTTGAGAACAGGTTGATTATGAAGCTGGGAGAATGTAAAAAAAAAACACAAGTCATCAGTTTAGTTAACTGTCTTGGAAAAGGCTGCTCTAGTCCCTGGGATGAACTTCTATCCGAGTCACTGCTTGGAATGCTCATAAGAATATACCTTGAAAGCTGGGCACAGTGGTGCGTGCCTATAAGCTTCAGCCTAATAAGCAGCTGGGGCTAGGGATTGCGGTTCGAGTCCCACTCAGGGCAAAACAACGAGACCTAGTCCCCAAAAATAGTTGGGTGTGGTGGTGCGCGCCTGTAATCCCAGCTACCTGGGAAGCTGAGGCTGGGGATTGCTTGAGTCTGTGGTACCCCAAGCAACATGAGCTTGTGGTTCCACAGGCAAAAATAGCAAGACCTAGTATCAAAAAAAAAAAAAAAAAAAAAAAAAAAAAAAAAAAAAAGGATATACCTTGAAAGTGCTGAAAAGTAGCCATTATTGAAGGAAGGAAATTTTAGGTTTTGTGGCCTATCAGGATAATCATACCACAGGCAATGAAATAGAAATGAGTATATGAAGATGGTAATGGATTTCCATCATTCATTGAATAAAACTGGGTACCTAAGAACCTTGCTTACCTTACTTCAAGGACAAGGGTGTCCAACCTTGTTCTGTTTACCTGACGTTAAAGGGATTTTCAGTGCTAGAACAGGGAAACAGACAAACCATGAGGAGTCACTCAGTCTACTGGGAACTAAATGAATTCAAGAATAAGTTGAGCTCCCAATATGGTTACATACAGTTTTAATTCATCTGCCTAATCCCCACAGTGTGATTGCACACAAAGTTGTTTGATAAAGTGCTCAGTATTTTAGTCTTCATGACCCCAAATAAATGTTACTGTTTATACTTTTTCTAGTGGTTTTGCTATAAACTAGGTACCTATACACATTTTTTTTAGGAGAGTAGGTCTTGCTATTTTGCCCTGGGAACCGCAGATTAATGTTGCCTGAGGTTCCATGGATTCAAGCGATCCCCAACCTCAGTCTCTCAGGTAGCTGGGATTACAGGCATGCACTACCACGCCCAGCTATTTTTTGTCCCTGTGTTTACCCAGGTGGGTCTCGAACCTGCAAACCCAAGCAATTCCTGGTCTTGGCCTCCCTTCTTAGACTGGGATTAAAGACATCCAACTCCGTGCCCAGCTAGTTTAGGAAATTCTTAGGAAGCTTCCTAAGACATCAAATTACTGCCTTCCTATGTCATACGCTGCATGTCCATTTCCAGAAATCATTGAGTCAGCTAAATTCTTCCAGAGTAGAATGAACATATGCTTTTCATCCCAGGATAGCTTTATATAATTCCTGGTGGCACAAGACACTATATTTGGCCCACAATAGGGGCTCACTAAATAATTCTTTAAGTGTAATATTAATCAGGAAATGATAGCAACAAATATTTGTAGACGCCGGGCACGTGTTGCCTGTAAGCTTCAGCCTATGAAGCGGCCGGGGCTAGGGATCACGGTTCGAGTCCCACCTGGGGGCCCCGTAAGGAGACCTAGTTCCAAAAAAATAGCTGGGCGTGGTGGAGCACGCCTGTCATCCCAGCTACCTGGGAAGCTGAGGTTGGGGATTGCTTGAGTCTGTGGCACCCCGGGGAACAAGAGCCTGCGGTTCCACAGGCAAAAATAGCAAGACCTAGTATAAAACAAAAAAAAAAAAAAAAGAAAAAGAAAAAATTTGTAGGCATTGTAGAATTTGTAGGCCTTCTCTGTAGATTATTAGACTCAAAGTATTAGGAATAATTATGATTTATTGCAGAAAGTTTTTTTTTTTCCTTTAGCCATTGTCTCTTTTAAAAGTTCATAGCAATTCTCCCCATATGAAACTGAATTTTCCTTTGTTTTTGTTTGTTGGGTGGGAGTATGTTAGTGTGCTCTGCAGCCAAGGTTAGCCAAGGCACTGGTTCTGAAAGGAAAGGGATTCCTTAAATTAGGGGTTCTCAAATTTCATAGTGGGTCTATTCACTCAGACAAGTTGGCAACATACAAGGTTTCTGGGTTCCATTTAACTGTTTGCTCTAGGTTTTAACTCAGGGATTGGCACTTTGAATAAGCATTTGAGGTGATTTGGATTTAAGTAGTTTTGAGGACACTTGAGAAACTCTGCCCTAATCAGTGATACTTTTTGATGTAATTTTGCAAAAATTTTTACTTCCCCAGCCACAAAAAATCCAGAAGTCAGCTGGTCAGTTGAACCATTAAGTCAATTTGGATATATTAAGTCAAGGAAAAAAAGAAAGAAAGAAATCAAGACAAGGAATGCTCCTGAGATTGAGAATAAAATCTCTTTTTTTTTTTTTGAGAGTAGGTCTTGCTATTTTTGCCTGTGGAACTGCAGGCTCTCGTTGCCCCGGGTACCACAGACTCAAGCAATCCCCAGCCTCAGCTTCCCAGGTAGCTGGGATTGCAGGCGCGCGCCACCATGCCCAGCTATTTTTTTGGAACTAGGTCTCACTATGGGCCCCAGGCGGGACTCGCGCTGCAATCCCTAGCCCCGGCCGCTTCATAGGCTGAAGCTTACAGGCACGAGCCACCATGCCCGGCTGAGCAGAGCTTTAGCAAATATATAAAATTATATACTACTTACTAACCAATACATTGTCAATTGGTTCTTTTAAAAATATTTCATCAGAAAAGAATAATCCTAATTATCTTGAGAAGTTAAACTAAATGTGTGGAGAAAGAAAAATAAAGTAAAAATATGAAACTACACCTGAAATCATGAGACCAAGCTTGTGTTTGAAGCTCCAGTAGAATAAGATGGAATCACCCAGGCATGGTGGCATATGCCTGTAACCCCAGCTACCTGGGAGGCTGAGGGTAGGGATCACTTGAGTCCATGGAGTTGGGACTTCCCCGGGCAACATAGCAAGACCTAGTCTCTAGAAGAAAAAAGGAAAAAAAAAAGATGGAATCAAGACAAAAATAATAAAAAGTTAAATTTCAATATATTGTGAGGAGTAGAAAGATGATCGATAGCTCCATTCTATAAAAAACACTGCTAAGATAACAACAGCAAAGTTCAAAGAACATTTTTATAAATCTACTTTACAAACTTTTATGTTTTAAAACTTTACACATTTTTTTATTTTATTTTATTTTATTTGAGACTAGATCTCACTATGTTGCCTAGGATAGTTCCAGTCCCACTGACTCAACAGAATCCCAGTCTCAGCCTCCAAGATAGCTGGGATTACAGGTGCTAGCCACCGCACCCAACTGTTTTTTCGAGACCAGGTCTCACTATGTTGCCCGGGGTATTCTTGAACCCGTGAACTCAAGCAATCCCTGACCCCTTTACCTCTCAGTGCTTGGATTACAGACGCATACAACCACGCCTGTCCTACACATAACTTTAAATAAGGGTATATAAATTCAGTGTATATGAAATTTCCTCATGGGATAGAAATAATGCACAATCTTACATTGCTACATAATCCTTTTTCTCAAAGACTACTGCCATTTGCACTTTTTTTTACATGTTACCAGTTGACATTTTCTAGAACTTAGATATTTATTTAAAATCTATAATATTTTGTTGTTTAGCTCTAATGAAAATATTCTCGTAAATGTTTCATTAAAATGGAATTGCTCCATAAGATACTTAACCTTACTATAGCCTCATTAGCAAAAGTTTTAAGATGTAGAGGAAAGAGGAGTCTCCCAAGAATTCATTTATGTCTTTCATAAATGCCCTTCTCTGTCATTTTTCAAATGGGAGAGAAGATGGTAGGGACTTGGTAAGAATAACAAAGATAAGAATCCATCAGCACCCCCCCCCCAAAAAAAGAAACAGTAGTTGAAACATTAATTCTCAATTCCTGTAACTACAGATTGATAGATGAGGTATAAAACAAGACCAGATGCTGTGGTTCTCGGTATGCGCTTGGCTTCCCATCCTTTATAACCTGGAGCACTTTTTGCTCTATGTAGGTCATTTGCTTGCTCTCATTTACCTGATTCTAAGAAAATGCCCTTGGAAGTATTTGGAAAATAATCTGCTCTGATATTTAACATTTAAAAAATAAAATTAGATAAAATCTTCCCCCACCAGTCCCACACTGTGTTTCTGTCAGAACTTGTAACTTGAAGCATATATGGAACTAAAATTGACAAGAAAGTGATCTTTTATTTTCTAAGCACAACTATACTAAAATCTGTGTCCATTTTGTTAGTCCCCATAATTCACTGTACTTAACATTAATATAGTACTCATCTCACAGAATTACAATTGGAATTTAAATTTCTTCTATCATTTATGAACTTCTTGAGGAAAGAGGATACCCAAGATATTAGAAAGACTTTAAAATGTTTTAATTAATTTTTTTCTCCAAATCCAACATATGTAGTTTGCATTTCAGGTTCCTTTTCTATAGATTTAATCTACACATAGGGGAAAAGGAGAAAGTAGAGACAAATGGTCAAAAACAGGCTTTGTCATGGCAGATCTATTCCAGATGTGTCCCCAGAGACTACTCTTTAGGATGAGACTTGATATTTATAGGATTTAAGAACCCAAGAGAGATGAATCTGAATTTGAGATATTAGGAGTTTTATGACAGTGGGCTAGTGACTACTTTCTAAACCTTCATTTCCTCATTTTTAATATGGGGTCCATAACAGTACAGAATGTTTATATACTGTATACTATTTCAGTACACTAGTCTTGGAGTTGTATCAAGAATTAAAATGAAACAAAAGAAAATACTGAGCTCAATGCCTGACACTTAGCAAATGTGCAGTAAACATGTTGGTGTAACATCTCAGTTGGTATTGCATTATACTATGAAGTGATAGCCTCTCATTTCTAAAAGTCTACATGGATAAAGAGTCCTTCCTCTCTCTGATGTGTTTACATAAGGACTTAACCTCTCAGGTTTTTTTTCTTGTTTTTTACCACAAAGTGTTTTTACCACAAAGTTTTTTTTCCTCTAACTTGTGGAGAGACCATCCCTGGCTATGGCTTTGACCTGTTGGTTCTCTCATTTTGAGTCATAATACACTCTTCTGGCTGAGTCTTAATGATCAGTAGTTTATAAACCATTTATGAGAGTTGTTTAAAACCTGTAAGATTAAATCCTTATGAACCCCAGATAATTGAGTTTAAAATACTGGTCAGTCTATGAAATTAACTATAGAGATATTTTTCAGTTGACTGAAGACTGTTGTATTGACTGTTGTTCCTAGCTATCATATAATAACTACCATTTACGGAGCTTCCAGTCCTTGCTCTCATAGATTTCTAAATACTGAAACATATAAAAATGCAAGTCTCAAAAAGCTATTGGAGCTGGGCATGGTGGCGCATGCCTGTAATCCAAGCACTGGCAGGCAACAGGCCAGGAATCGCTTGAGTTCACAGGTTCAAGACTACCCCAGGCAACATAGTGAGACCTGTTCTCAAAAAAGCAGCCGGGTGCGGTGGCAGGGTGCCTGTAATCCCAGATACCTGGGAGGCTGAGACTGGGGATTACAACTATCTGGGAAACATAGCGAGACCTAGTCTCAAAAAAAAAAAAAAAAAAGCTATTGATTTAAAAGTAGAGATTTAGCCTATATTTCACCCTCATTCATAATTAGTTAAAAGAAGACATCTTTACTTAGTTCAGTGAGATTTGCACAAAAAAAAGAAATCAGTGCAATAAGTGAAAAAAATGCTGATCCAGATTTGAGATTTCAGAGATCCGATCTGCATATTTTGTCTTTGCAAAGTATAATCAGTTTACTTCTCTTTGGGATTATCCATAACATCAGAGCTGCTGTTATTTGTATGAAAGTGAATTATTGGAGCACAGCACATTAATAAGTAAATAAATGTGAATATATATAATTATATATATATACAACTCATGGAAATTCTCCTAAAATTAAGCAAGTTGGACTGAACAAAAGAAATATCCCTTTCAGAGACTGGCTGCACAGCTTCCAAAGACAGGCAAGGGCAAAACTTAGTAATGCTAGAGATATAAGAATGAGATATCCACTAGATCTTCAGAGGGGTTAAGGGGTAGTTGTACTAGCAAACCAACATTAAAACTGCCCTCTCCATCTTTCTATTGCCAGCATCCCTGAAACCAGAAAAGCAATACAAAGGGATGAAGAAAAGATTGCAACTTAAGTTACAGAAATGCAGGAAACAAATTAAGTCACTGCTTTGGTGGTGATCAAAGTCCCATTCAACTTTAAATAGTATACCTGATAGAGTTTCACAAACCTTTTTATTTTCCAGTCTGTTGTTTTATCACATTTAAATACCAGAATCATTTTGAGAGTTTTGAATAATTGAATAGGGCCCACTTCCATAGGCCATTTCTTTGTTTCCTGAGTTCTCCAGTAAATGAGAAATCAGAAAGAGAATAGTAAAGGGAAGGAGACAAATAGGCTGACTCCCTAGCAGTATTTTCTCCCCCTGTTGTGTTTTGCTAAAAGCTAAATGGTGATTTTTTTTTTTCTCGATATTTTTGCTCGTGGAACTGCAGGCTCATGTTGCCCAGGGTACCATAGACTCAAACAGTCCCCAGCCTCAGATTCCCAGGTAGCTGGGATTACAGGCACGCACCACCACACCCAGCTATTTTTTTGGAACTAGGTCTCGCTACATGTCCCCAGCGGGACTTGAACTATGATCCCTGGCCCCGGCCATGACTTCCTAGGCTGCCACCTACAGGTATGCACCACCATGCCTTTAATGCTGATTCTTAACCAGTTGAAAGCAACTTTAGAGTTCTCTCTTGATATTCTTGAAACTCTGGCTGGACAGTGTTCCTCCTTTTACATTCCACATCATCCATCATTTAATCCTGGTGTTAGCTAAACTGGCTTTCCACACTATATTATGTCCTCACAGGCTTGTATTCAAGGGAACTTGAATTAAGACTACATGAAATAAACAGACAATTTAAATGAGTGGTCTCTAAAACCGTGAAATAAAGCAGTGATTCTTTTTGTTTGGTTTTTTTTGGGGGGGGAGGAAATGAGTAACATATAATTTTAGTTGAGTGGATCATAAAGATTTCCAGTACATGAACTCATAGGCCAAAAACAGAAGATAACTAAAAATCTCTGCAGGGGACACTATTTCCTCCTCATTCAATAGGAAGGTCCACACCATTGTGTTTTAATGATTATCCCCAAATTCCCTTTCTGTACTCCCTATGGGAAAATCTTGTTAAGTAGAGTGCCAAATAGGTGGAGAACAAATGCAGCCTCTTGCAAAATGCAGCCTCTTGAAGATATAAGTTACATCTTCAAAGATGTAGAGTGTAATGTTTAGGAAATTCTAAATTAGAACAATACTAAATGGGCCAGCCAAAGAGCTGTCCTCTGAAACTTGGATATTTCTATCTGCTTCTTAATTCCATGATTCTGTGATTTGTTCTGAGTCAAGTGTGTAAGAATACATTAAATATCAATATAATAAAGTCTGCTTCAAGAATTTTATGAGGCCGGTGTGGTGGCGTGCACCTGTAGTCCAAGTGCTGGGAGGCAAGAGGCCTGGGATCGCTTGAGTTCTCAGGTTTGAGACAACTCCGGGCAACATAACGAGACCTGGTCTCAAAAAAGCAGCTGGGAGTGGTGGCGGGTACCTGTTATCCCAGCTACCTGGGAGGCTGAGAATGGGGATCGCTTGAGTTTGCAGGATCAGGATTACCCCGGGCATAGCGAAATCTAGTCTCAAAAAAAAAAAGAAGAAGAATTTTATTGAAAAGAAAGGTGGTCAATGAAAAATAAACCCTATCTTCACATCAGATCATGACTTTCAGGATGTGAGCTCATGAACAACTTGAGGGTGAAGATCCTTTTCCGTTTTATCACCTATTGCTATTTTACCATTTTATTTTCTTGTGAATTCCTGTACTCACCAGTAATGTTTTTATCTAACATAGCACTTCTTAGGAATGTATCTCTCGGTTGGTGAGAGATTACTGTAACAATGAAAACCCACAGATTCCCATGAATCGTGTTTTAATTGGCAGCCAAAGAGATAGAATGGAGAAGTAGGGACATGGATTTATCTCTGTTTATGTGTTCATTTGCTAATTTCATCAAGAGAGAAAAGTTTTACATCCTTTTCTAAAAATCTCACTCTTCAGGAAATAAATTCAGAGGTAAGAAGCTCCATATCTGTATGCATAGTGCATGTACTGTCAATCTCATTATCAATTGACATCCTGAGTGTTGTGTTGCTTTAGAACATATCTTTCACACAGAAGTAACAAGTCAACATTTAGAAAAGTTAGACATGAGTTAGACTCTTCCCTTGAAGATGGATATCTGCCCCAGTGCTTAGAAAATATCGAGGTATATATCCAGAAAGATATGATTACAAGGAATCATAGTCTTCTAAGAATTGAAAAAAATAATTACTTCTTGGCCTTTTGGCTAAGATCAAGTGTAGAATTGAAAAGAATATTAAATATCACTGAATTTTCAACCGAAGGCAATGGGGAATTGTAGAAAGACTAGCACTATGGCATTAGAGGACTTGTATCAGATCACAACTTTGACAATGAATAGCAGTGTTTTTGGGGCAGTTCATTTAACTTTTCTGAATCTTAGCTTCTTCATCTAAAAAGTAGGGATGATATGCATATTATTGGATTAATGGAAGGTTGAAGATAATATATTGAGACAGACACAGTAAGCATTTGGTAAATAGTTGTGGTTGTAGTAATTGTAGCACTAACACCAGCTGCTCATAAAACTTATTTAACAAGCCAGGCGTAGTGGCACATGACTGCAGTTCAAGTGCTAGGAGGCAAGAGGCTTGAGATTGCTTGACTCCACGGGTTCAAGACTACCCCAGGCAACATAGCGAGATGTGGTCTCGAAATAGCAGTTGGGCATGGTGGTGCGTCCCTGTAATCCCAGCTATCTGGGAGGCTGGGCTGGGCTGGGGATCGCTTGAGTCTGTGGGATCTGGACTACCCTGAGCAACATAGCAAGTCCTTATCTCAAAAAAAACAAGCAAACAAATAAACAAAAAAAACATTTAACATACTTGGTGACATGAAATTTACTAACTGCTCAGGCAGCCCTTTCCATGTTTGGGGAGATTTTCAGTTTTTCCTTTCATTGAGCCTAAATATTTGGCACTGAAACTAATCTACTGTCCTCATTCTTGCCAGTGGAGCTGCACAAATTAAGTTTTAGTAATTCAATCATGCAATCTGGAATGGAATATACACATTGGGAGTGGTGTATTACTACAGATACTTTAGATTTAACAAAATAATTAGGATCAAACTAGCTTCCTTTTCTGGTACCCACCATCTGGTACCTGTTTGTCTTTTCCACTAGAGATGTAAGCAAAGCTACAGTAATAATTATTGGCCACTGAAAAACAGACAAGTCTTCATAATAGGAGTGGAACTAGGGTAGAACTGGGTTATTATCTCAAGGGGGTCTCAGACTCTAATATAGATCAGTGAACTTTGATACTTAAGGGAATTTGATGTTGTACTGTAGTTCTCTTAACAAGATGAACTTTTGAAAAATTCTCCTAATAACCATTTCCATCTCATCCATTCCTTTTTCTACTCCCCTTCACAGTTTTTTATATATTTGAACATGGTTTATCAGCGGAACAGAATTCTGAAAAGCTCCTGATCTCTAAAAGTAGTACCTCTGTTTTTTATAACCCCATCCCCCATCTTTTCCTTGTATGTCCATCATTCCCATTCCCATTCCCACCTTTGTATTTCCCTCCCCAGGGCCATGTTTAA
This sequence comes from Uropsilus gracilis, assembly GCA_004024945.1. Taxonomy (NCBI): domain Eukaryota; kingdom Metazoa; phylum Chordata; class Mammalia; order Eulipotyphla; family Talpidae; genus Uropsilus; species Uropsilus gracilis. Next base: position 14,727 of record PVHY01006812.1, on the reverse strand, counting down.
AACAGCCCCTGTTGCACAGAAGATATGACTTAACTCTCTTTGACTCATTTGAGAATAGAAAGGTCATTACTTATTCCAGCATAAGAACTCTATGATTTTCCCCAACACACTAGAGTTTTACTAAAATACTACATTGTTCCAAAGTTAATAAGGAAAACTTGTGTGAAATTAAACATGTTGTAATTCTTTCCCTTTTGTCTCCTAAAGAAATATTAGATGACAATTTTATCAGAACTTGTTTGAAAAAGAAATTAGCCTCTTGAATAAAATTAGCAGTTTGGGAAATTTTGGCTATTTGTGCTACAACTGAGGGAAAGATATACTAAATATGTGGTTTGTAATTAACATGACCTCAGACCTTTCTCTTTTCTGCACACAGAATATTAATATTGCCTTTTTTTTCTTTTTAAAGACTAGGTCTCGCGATTTTTGCCCATGGAACCACAGGCTTACATTGCCTGTTGTAGCACGGACTCAAGCAATCCCCCAGCCTCAGCTTCCCAGGAAGCTGGGATTACAGGCACGTGCCACCACGCCCAGCTATTTTTTTGGGACTAGGTCTCACTATGTTGCCGCAGGCGGGTCTCAAACCACAATCCCCAGTCACAGCCATAGGCTGTGACTTAGAGGCACGTGCCACTGTGTCCAGCTTTGTTGATATTGCCTTTTGACACAAATATAGAAAAAACGAATAATGTCTTTCCAGCCAGGTACGGTGGCACACGCCTGTAATCCCAGCTACTTGGGAGGCTAAGGCTAGGAATCACTTGAGTTCACGGGTTTGAGACTACCCGGGCAACATAGAAAGACCTATTAAAAAAAAATACCTGGCATGGTGGCATGTGCCTGTAATCCCAGCTACCTGGGACTACCCTTGGCAACATAGCGGGACCAAGTCTCAATCAATCAATCAATCAATCAATCAATCAATCAATCAATCAATAAAATGTCTTTCCAGATTATATCCCATACTAAAGTATAGAATCACATAATTTGACATGGTAATTTATTTGTGGATGATATTAGCTAAGGATTATATCCAGTTGAAAAGTTATATTTGTATGTTTAACATGTAATTATAAAAGTGTGTAAAGCCGGGCATGGTGGCACGTGCCTGTAACTGCCAGCCTACTGAGCACAGCTGGAACTGGGGATCACGGTTCGAGACCCACATGGGGCAACACAGGGAGACATAGTCCCTAAAAAATAGCTGGGTGTTGTGGCGCACGCCTGTAATCCCAGCTACCTGGGAATCTGAGGCTGGGGATTGCTTGAGTCTGTGGTACCACGGGCAATGTGAGCCTGCGGTTCCACAGGCAAAAATAGGGAGACCTAGTCTCAAAAAAATAACAATAACAAAAAAAGTGTGTAGTCATTTGATTATTGAGTTTTTAAATACTTAACTGAATGTCTATCTGATATGTAAAAATCTGTGGTAAGCATTATAAGATGTATAAAGATTAACAAAAAAATTTTATAATTTCCAAAAACTTTAGTGAAAAGGGACATAATTTCATGGAAGTAAAGACTGAGATGGAGTTAAGCATTGTGAGGGCTTAAACGAGAGAGTTCAGATGAAATTTGGATTCTAAGCATTATTGTACCTTCTAACAACTGTTTCTGGGCTGGTTCTGGGGAAGCTCAGCTGAGAGTAGCATCCTTCTAGTTTGTGGGAAACATTATTCAAGGCTCTGTCTGTGGGGTAAGTGACATGTCCTGAATCAGGCCCCCATATAACATGAAATAGGTGGGAAAAGCAGGTTGTGGACAGTCTTGCACATGTCACAATGTTGGTCACATGACTTAAGCATGTGGCGGATCAGTGTGACTGAACTGTTTCATTATAAAACCTGCACTTACAGTGACTCAAAGGCAAGTTCAGCTTATTGTAAATTCCCAGTGAACCTGCACATTTCAAACCTGTGTTATTCAAAGATTAACTGTCTATATGTTTAATCTCACTTAATCCTCATAATAATAGAAGTGGGTGCTATTATTTCCCCCATTTTATAGATGAATACACTGGGATACAGAGAGACTAAGTAACTTGCCAAAAATCTCACAACTGGTAAGTTGCGAAGCAAAATTTAAAAGGAAATAATTCAGCTCCAGAAATGGTTTTCAACTGACATGTTAAAGACCCTCTGAAGCAATTTTTGATCTAAGTATCCATAGTTAAGTATGGATACTCCTTTAGAGTATCCTTTAGAGTAAGGTAGTAAAGAATGATTTGTAGAAAAAAGAAGTAAAAATGACTTGGGTTAAATGTTTTTGGTAAGCTAACACCAAGAATGCCTGGTTCAAAAAATACTTCACTCTGTGCTTAAAGAGAAGAGTAGAGAGCAGGAAAGTATTAAATGTAGCAAAATATCAGGACTATTTGCCAATGGGTGGAATTGCAGCTTAATTTTATGTTCAGGACTACAACTCTGTATCTTCCTTTTATATATTCATTAGGAGGGTTAATGAGTACAATCAACCTGATAACATTTCTTTTCTCCCATTGGTGGAGGTCTTTGTATGAAGGTTTATGTCCTTGTGGCATGTCTTGTGAACTGATGGGATCAGTCTTCTAGGAGAGTATATGTTGAATACTGAGACCCTTAGGGAGAAGATCCCTGAAAGTAGAAAAGTATAGAAATTATAGTAGTCACAGCTGCCATTAGAGGAGAGAAATGATTTCGGTTCTTGTTATCACAGATACAGAAGCATAAGATCAAATAGATGGTAAGGAAAATATGGGATATATTTCTGTAGATCATGCTGTAGATCACTTAGTAATAAGTAGTACATAATCAATAAATATTTGTCATGGTGCTCACCTTAGAATGGGTGTTTTGGGTTTTTTTGTTTGTTTGTTTGTTTTTTGTTTTTTTTGAGACTAGGTTTCACTATTTTTGCTTGTGGAACTACAGGCTCATGTTCCTGGGGTACCACAGACTCAAGCAATCCCCAGCCTCAGCTTCCCAGGTAGCTGGGATTACAGGCGTGTACCACCACACCCAGCTATTTTTTTGGAACTAGGTCTCGCTATGTTGCCCCAGGCAGGTCTCGAACCTCGATCCCAAGTCCCAGCCATGCGGTCCATAGGCTGACATTTACAGGTACACGCCACCATGCCCAGCTGAATGGGTGTTCTCATAGAAACATGTTTTCAGATACTTACGGGAAAAATATAAACATGCCAAGGGTCTTCATAAGACCTCCTATATACCTTCTAATGACTATATATTTCTAAATATTATCAACAAATATTAGTTGTTATATAATAATATATAAATAATAATAATAAATATTGGTAGATGTTATTGTTGTTCTTATACATCTCCATTTCATGTTATCACTAACTTTATATTGGGAACAGTGAGAAAATGTTATACAACTATTTGAGTAAATTTCTCTAAATAGAAAGAGAAATTTATTTTTTTATTTTATTTTATTTTTTTTTGAGACTAGGTCTCGCTATTTTTGCCCGTGGAACTGCAGGCTCTCGTTGCCCGGGGTACCACAGACTCAAGCAATCCCCAGACTCAGCCTCACACACAGCTGGGATTACAGGCGCGCACCACCACGCCCAGCTATATTTTTTGGAACGAGGTCTCGCTCTGGGCCCCAGGCGGGACTCGAACCTCTATCCCTAGCCCTGGCCGCTTCATAGGCTGAAGCTTACAGGCACAAGCCACTGTGCCTGGCCAATTGTCATTACTGGGCATTATGAATTTTCTTTCCCACAAAAATGAATTTTTTTTTTTTTTTTTGAGACTAGGTCTCACTATTTTTGCCCATGGAACCGCAGGCTCATGTTGCCCAGGATACCATGGACTCAAGCAATCCCCAGCCTCAGCTTCCCAGGTGCACGCCACCATGCCCAACTATTTTTTGGGACTATGTCTCACTGTGTTGCCCCAAGCGGGACTCGAACCGTGATCCCTAGCCCCAGCTGCTTCATAGGCTGAAGTTTACAGGCATGAACCACCATGCCCGGCCAAAAGTGAATTTTTAAAGTTTGATTTTATTACCATAGAATTAATTTCTTGCTAATAGTCACTGTCTTCTTCTCTGTTGAATATTTGCTAGATCATGAATCTTTTCTATCTATCCTTTTTATATAGGTAAGTAAATACTTATCTTTCCAGGCAAGTTGAAATTTCAAAAAGAGAATGAGGAAATTATTTTCCTTTTAATTTGGTTTGTTGGCCCTTTTAATCTTCCTCTTCACTCCCAACACAAGGGGTAATCATTAAAATGTGTCAGACAGCTGTGTCAGACACCTGTCTGAGCCTGCATGATCATAACCATGTGGAGCCTGTGATATGATCGAGTTACACACCCATTCAAAGTTCTCTGCTTCAGGGACAAAGTGGGTAATATCACATAGCCTATGGACTTCCTGCTTCCCCCGACTACTTTCTTTGCTGTGAGAAAGATAGGAAAGAAAGAGGAGTTCACTGTAATGCTAAGGCTCATTTCTAACTAGGGCCTGGTAAATGCTCAGATATGCCCATGTTGATAAATAGACCTAATTTATTCCTTTTAACCTGGTGTATAGTATTCTGTCATATGAACACATCACACTTCATTACTATATGGATGGATATCTTCATTGTTTTCTTAAATTTCAGATATTACCATGAGCATCTCTATAAATGTTTTCTTATACACATACATGTAAGAAAGTTTCACTGGAGTGTCATTAGCATACCTCATAAACAGTTTGGGAAAATTTTTCTTCCGTAAACATTTTAGAATTGAAATTAAACTTTCAAATCATAACTTTAAGTAATTGCAAAATAAATAATTTCCTTGTAATTTTAAATACTGACATTAAAAAGTAGAATTCATAAATATTTCTGATGGAATATAAATACTGTAGTGATCAGTACCATTATCCATCAAAATATTCATGTGAACAAGCATGGGAAATTTTACATCACTTCTCTTTCTATTTAGGTTTTTTTTTTTTTTTTTTGAGACGAGGTCTTGCTATTTTTGCTTGTGGAACTACAGGCTCACGTTGCCCGTGGTACCACAGACTCAAGCAATCCCCAGACTCAGCTTCACACGTAGCTGGGATTACAGGCTCACACCACCACGCCCAGCTATATTTTTTTGAACTAGGTCTCACTACCCGCCCCAGGTGGGACTCGAACCGCGATCCCTAGCCCCGGCCACTTCATAGGCTGAAACTTACAGGCAGGAGCCACCGTGCCCGGCCATTCTTCCACATATTCTTATCTAAATTAATATACATTATACAATGACAATTATTGGTCACTCTAGCATATTTTTCTGCAACAAATTGCATACATAAATTTAAATTTAATTATTAAATACTTTGGCTATAACACTTTTAAGTGTTAAAATTTTTTTGGCCTTGAATTATCACCAATTATTTTAAATCACAATTTATTAATTAAATACATTTAAATGTTCATAATTAGCAAACATAAAAAGTAACGGGGCTATGAAAAATTGACTTGTATGCTGTGAATGTATTTTGCTTATTTCTAGGAGGTAGGTTTAGAATGATTTATCACTACTTTGTAAGTATTTACTTACATATTGTAAACACTGAGGAATATTGTTCATAAAAATATGTGGATAGTCATCATAAGAAATTTTTTTTATCGATGGTACTCTTATTTGGAGGCTTTTCAAATTACATGCCACATATTTTAGTAATTTTTTTTTTTTTTTTTTTTTTTAGACTAGGTCTCGCTATTTTTGCCTGTGGAACCGCAAGCTCATGTTGCTCAGGGTACCACAGACTCAAGCAATCCCTAGCCTCAACTTCCCAAGTAGCTGGGATTACAGGCGCGCACCACGACGTCCAGCTATTTTTCTGGAACTAGGCCTCGCTACGGGCCCCAGGCGGGACTCGAACCACGATCCCAAGCCCCGCCGCTTCATAGGTTGACGCTTACAGGCACAAGCCACCGTTTCCAGTCTAGTAATTTTATTTTTAATGATGTATCAGTAGACAGTTTGAATAAGTCTTTCCATATACTAGAAAACAAATACCATTAAACAGACTCTCAAAAAGAGCTTGTTAGTGGAATCATTTAATTTTCAACATCAATAGTTCAGATTGTCTCTTTAATTCTTTTTTTTTTTTTTTTTTTTTTTTTTTTTTTTTTTTTTTTTTTTTTTTTTTGAGACTAGGTATCGCTATTTTTGCCTGTGGAACCGCAGGCTCTTATTGCCCGGGGTACCACAGACTCAAGCAATCCCCAGCCTCAGCTTCCCAGGTAGCTGGGATGACAGGCGCGCGCCACCACGTCCAGCTATTTTTTTGGAACTAGGTCTCGCTACGGCCCCAGGAGGGACTCGTACCGTGATCCCTAGCCCCAGCCGCTTCATAGGCTGAAGCTTACAGGCATGAGCCACCATGCCCGGCTGTCTCTTTAATTCTTAAAACACCTCTTTATACAAGATTTTACTCTTTGTGAGTGGCACAGCATTTTAACATTCGAATAGAGGGAGAAAGAGTCACCTAGGGACTAGTGACCACTAGGGCCACTTTACTACACAGGTTCTCAGGTAGATTAGATAGATGCATAGAAATCAAAGATTTGGAGTTGATACCCCTAAAAGATTATAAGTGCATCTGTTCTCCAGTTTGAAGACCACCAGTATGAAATTTATACTTGGAAGTGGACTGTGTTAGAATCTCTTAAACTTGCAAGGCATGGTGGTACGAGCCTGTAATCCAAGCACTGGGAGGCAAGAGGTCAGGAATTGCTTGAGTTTGTAGGTTCGAAACTACCCCGAGCAACATAAAACAGCTCTCGATAAAACAGCTGGGCACTGTGGCAGGCACCTATAATCCCAGGTGCCTGGGACTGAGGCTGGGGATCACTTGGGTCCTTGGGTCCAGACTACCCCGGGCATAGCGAGACCTAGTCTAAAAAAAAGAATTTCATAAACTCGATAGCTGTTCTACTGAATTTACAGAATTTACATTCCTGAGAACATTGCTGTACTGATGCTCAAGGACTTGAGAGAAGTCTCTGGAAAGGGAAAGACCCTATAAATGAGTCATAGAAATGTTCTAACCTAGGCAAAGTTCTATGTTACTTTATTTAAAAACTGATGACCAATGAGTGGTAATGCACCAGAGTCCCATGAGATATTTGATTTCTTTCTATAATTTGCTTTGTGACAATCTCTGGAAGTATTTAATTTATGACTGTTTTTTTTAAAGGACATACTTAGTTTATCTCAATTGAGATGATACATCCTTACTTTTCATAGGAAACCCAAGCAAATAAAGCTACCAAATTTAGTATGTTACATACTCTTAGAGCAAAAAATACCTGGTTTCCAAATTTTGAGATGTTATTGAAAAGAACAGTATATATGAAGAAACTGGTCATTTCAGATGAACCAGTTAAGTCTACTTTAAATGTGCACAATTCAGTGTGCAAAATTTATTAGTTAGATACATTTAGATGTTGATAATTAGCAAACATAAAAAATTCAAACATGAGGAAAAGTTACCAATTAATAATGATATGTTTCTTAAAAATAGATACAATTTGAAATATAGACTGTCCTATTTTATAGTTATAATTGTATTTTATAGCTATCAACACATTAATGATACACATTAATATACATTAATAATAAGTGAGATCTGGCTGGGTATGGTGGTGTATGCCTGTATGTGGGCAGCCTAGGAAGCCACGGCCAGGGCCAGGGATTGCGGTTTGAGTCCTGCCTGGGGCACATAGTGAGACCTAGTCCCCCCAAAAAAAATAGCTGGGCGTGGTGGCGCATGCCTATAATCCCAACTACCTGGGAAGCTGAGGCTGGGGATTGCTTGAGTCTCTGGTACCCCAGGTGACGTGAACCTGTGGTTCCACGGGCAAAAATAGCAAGTCCTAGTCTCAAAAAAAAAAAAAAAAGACATCTTAATTAAGACTTGATAATTTGCTTTAGCAGGTGATAGAAGAAAAGGAAGATTCCATCAACTAGTAGTCAATGACCAGGGGCTACACTTTGGAAGATAGCCAAGGCAAAGTTTCTATGTCCAGAAAAAAAAGTTTCATACAATTTATGACTCAAAGCTAGAAAAATAAGGGTTTTTTTGCTCAGAAAATGGGTCGTTTCTATCCATTAGTTTTCTTACACCTCCCTGTCTTCATGAAATTTATGTTAAAGATTGAAATAAATTTGGTCAGGCATGATTGGCACATGCCTGTAAGCAACAGCCTAGGAAGCCGCGGCCGGGGCCAGGGATTTTGGTTCAAGTCCCACTGGGGGCACATAGCAAGACCTAGTTCCAAAAAAATATAGCTGGGTGTGGTGGTATATGCGCTTATAATTCCAGCTACCTGTGAAGCTGAGGCTTGGGACTGCTTGAGTCTGTGATACCCCAGGCAATATGAGACTGCAGTTCCAAAGGCAAAAACAGCAAGACCTAATCTCAAAAAAAAAGAAAGAAACCCAAATTAAGGTGTTTTTTTTTGAGACTAGGTCTCGCTAATTTTGCCCATGGAACCACAGGTGCATGTCACCAAGCCCAGCTATATTTTTTTTGAACTAGGTCTCGCTATGTGCCCCAGTGGGACTTGAACCTCAGTCCCAGCCACAGCTTCCTAAGCTGCCATTTACAGACATGCGCCAGCATGCCCAGACCGAAATTAATTTTTAAGTACATAATTATTTAAAGACCTCCTTTTCCATTAGAATTTTTGGAATGTAAAGCCTATATATCTTTTAAGAAATGCATAAACTCAATGCCTGCTCATTTAAAAGTACAACTAAGTAGTGGAACTCCCACACACAAAACTATTCATCTGTCAAATTTAGAAAAGATAAAATTTTTCTTTTTACCTATGACTGATAGCATTAGGTTTTTCTATGGAATCCCTTCTGAAGGTTCTTCAACATGGAAACCCCTAAAACACAATGGGAAGGTGGCTTTTGAATTTATTAATCCTAAGATATTGTTAATAAGAAACTTATTACTGAGTATAGGATTTTTTAAATTTGTTATTAAAAATAACCACGGAGCGTGCCTGCATGGGAGGCCCCAGTGAGGTAGCATCCTCTCGTACAGAGGGTGCAGTAGGGTGCAGGCCAACTGCTCCCCCCTGGGGTAGCTGGGTCAGCCCAGCTGCCTCCATGTGGCTCAGAGCTCTGCCCCTTCCACCTTGGTTTTGGATGGGAGGGGCCACACCCCCTCTAGGTTTCTGCACCTGAATGGGAGGCCTCAGTGAAGTAGCATCCTCTGTATAGAGGGCACAGTGGGGTGCAGGCTAGCTGCTCCCCCCTGGGGGTAGCTGGGTCAGCCCAGCTGCCTCCATGCAGCCCAGGGCTTCCCCCATGCAACCCCTAGCCTGCTTCGAGCAAAGGCGGAGAAGACCCCAGGGTAAGCCCCGCCCAAGCCTTGAGAGCCTGAGGGTGGGGTCAGATGGGGTTTTAGCCCCATCCACCAGCGAATGGTTGTTGCACGGGCAGCCATCTGCAGCCTTGATTGGCCGAGGCATTTACCCCAGCCCCCAGACCAAGGGGGAATGGGACAGCCAAGGGGGGATTGGGACAGCCATCTGGGCCCTGCCCCCACGCAGGGAGGTACTAGTGTGTGGGCCGGTGGTGGGGAGTGTTGGGGGATGTCTCTTCCATTTCACTCTCCAGCTAATCTCCAGGAGAAGCAAGAACATATATAACACAAATCCCATCATAAAATGGGTGAGGGACCAGATAAAAATTCAGCCCACAAGCCTGAGCTGAACACAGCAGATGGACAATCAAAAGAACCAATGCTTGCGAGACAGGAGAAACATCTATGGAAACACGATATCATGAAACTCACCTATGTGCTCGCCGGGTCTGGAAGACCCAAGACCTCATTTCAGAGATGCTTTCTAGGAGAGCAAGGCACCCCTCCCCACACTACAGGACAGGAAAAGAAAGCCAAAGACTGTGGGCATCGGCCCCACAGCAAAGATGCAAACTGAGGCAGAGGAGATCATCTACAATGGCCAATCACAATTGCCTGTATCCACAGAGAAACTTCTTCACCGGCACCAGCAGGGGGTGAGACCCCCTAAATGTGACACCAGAACCATAAAGTAAAGCAGCAAAACAACAGAGATGGAATTGGAGAAGACAGCCTCCAAAGAGAAAGCATGGAAAGACCACAAATAAATGTAGATTGGCTGACCAATGCAAACTTAAGATTGAAAACCTACCATCAAGACTCACCTGGTTCCAAGAACACAGTGCCTTACCCAATGAAAGAAAACTACCACAGGAAAGAAAGAGACTAATGGATTTAACACAGACTAGCAAACAACAGAGTGGGATGTGAGGGAATGGAGGGGACACCTGAGGGAGGGCGGAAGTTATCCCAAAAAACACTTTACTGAAGTTGTGATTTAAAGAATTAAAATAAAACTTTAAAAAAATTTTAAAATTTAAAAAATTAATTAAAAAAAATAGTAACCATGGAAGCCGGCCGTGGTGGTACATAGCTTTAATCCCAAGTCTATAACAGGAGGCTGAGACTGGGAATCACTTGAGTCCGTGGAGTAAAGACCCTCCTGGGGCAACATATTGAGACCTAGTCTCAAAAAAATAGCTGGGTGTGGTGGTGTGCACCTGTAATCCCAGCTACGTGGAAGGCTGAGACTGGGGACTGCTTGAATCTGGGGTACCCCGGGCAATGAGAGTCTGTGGGGTTCCCTGAGCAACATAGGGAGACAGCCTCAACAAAAAAAAAGGGACCATGGAATGAAACAGTGGTCTACCACTGGGCCACTAAAACCACTTGATAAAAAAAATATGAGTGAAAGACATTACATTTATGCATTGAAAAGTGCAAAAGCACAAAATATCACATACTAAGTAATTGCGGCCTTTGCATTATATATCTTATCAGTCCTCTAAATGTCATCTCACACCTGATCTAAGTCATATCAATTTCTTATATATTAATGAGACTCTCTTTTAAGGATAGGTAAATTGATTTACATCATTGTAAGTTTTAGGGATGTTGGTTCATCTCTTTTCAAATATATTTTATCACACCACATCCACCACCACACTACTAGTAATCTTCCACCATAATAATGAGAATCCTGAAACATACAAGTGAGGAGAAGGAACATGGGCAAGGGAAGAAAGAGAATGGCAAGAAAGCGGGCAGGGAAAAAAAATGGAAGGACTGTTCAGGTTGTTATAACAAAGTACCACAGATTGGCGATAACAATAAGAATTTCTTTGGAGGCGGAAAGTTGAGATCAGGTTGTCAGTATGCTCAGGTTCTCTGTCTAATAAAGGTGTCTTCTGGGGCAACCTTACATGGTATGATGTAGGGGAATCAAGATTCCTCAGGGCCTCTTTTAAATAACAACACTAATCCCATTCTTGAGGGATCTGCCCTATGATCTAATCACCTCCCAAAGGAAGCTCCTAACCATCACTGAGGGTTAGATTTCTACTTAAGAATTGGAGTGGGGGTGGGGAAAACTTTAAGACCACAGCAGAGAGGAAAGACAGGCTGTATACAATGGATCCACAACTTTCCCATTCCTCTCATAATTGTTCCTTGTATGTAAAAGCTTTCTCCAATACCCCAAAGTAGAACATTCCTAGTTGATATGTTATTTTTGGGGCCTGGGAATGCTCAAAAACTTTCACATATAAATTAATGGTAGCAGTGTTCCCAGGCTCAAGAAATAACTTATAAAATCATATAAAATAGGAATGTTCTATTTTTGGATAACAGGGGAAAGTGATATGTATATATTCATAAGAATAAAGTAAATAATAAAAGGGGGGAAAGACTTTTTTTCTGGGGAAATTGTAGTGAGTTCCTGGGAATTTTTCACCACATGCATGCATAACTTGAATAAATTTTGAATTGTTCCTTTCTTTCATGTCGTTTTTTATTGGTTCAACTACATATACCTTATTTTCAGATTTAGATTTTGAGGGAAAATTCAGAGCTATTAGACATATAATATATGTGTGTATGTGTGTGTGTGTGTGTGTGTGTGTATAAGAAGGAGAAGCAGGGATGTGACCTCCTCAATCAGAGATAAAATAACCTTTATCCAGAAAATTCCTGACAAACGCTAGAATTAAACTTTATCTCTGCATTGACCTGCTCAGACTACAAATACTGATTTCAAGCCCTGCTAAAGATACTCCCTGCAACTATGTGTAGCACCATTTTCATTGTCTACAATTCTTCAGCAGGTGGCAGTGTTTTCCTTGCTCCCTGTGGCTTTTACATTTGTTTCCTTCCTTTGAAAAGAGCTTAGTTCTTTTTTTTTTCCAGTCCACATATAATGGCTGCCTCATTTACATCCTTTTTTGGGAGATAACTTTCCAATGGTCTTAAGCAAATTCATAACATGCAATTCGTGTTACAAGTTCATGCAATTCATATTTGATCTCTTAAATGCTAATCTTCATGGTGCAATTTCAAGATACTTAAGACAGAGAACATTAGTAATTTTATTGTTTACTTATTGCCATCTTTGCCTATTACAAATCATATCTTGGAAATATCATTGATATTCATCATAGTTATGTTACTCTCTAATTAGCTTGTTTAGATTTCTATAACAGGTAGATTTTCATCTATCAATGATGGAGAATCAGGATCTAATCCATGTTCTTCCACTGAGTAACTATGTAATCTGGACCTGTAAATCCGCTGGACTTCAGTTACATTTGCAAAGTGAGATTGGTGAACTAAGTGATCTTTAAGGCTACTTGTAGTTTTTATGCACTTTGATCATGAAATAGTTTGCTCCTGCATTGAATGAAAATGGCACTATGATACCATTTTTTTCCCTTTGAGCAGTATAAAATAGTACAAAAAACAAAGAGTTGAGGAAATTCAATCAGGGAAAGAAGGTAAAGAAGGTACTCAGAGTAAGATCCCATCTCAGCACCTCTATCAGACTGTATTCTGGTATTCACCTATCATTTTTGTGCTAGAGTGGATATCAAACAGGCTTACCTGCTGGAAATTCTTTAAAAAATGAAATTAGACTTGAGTTATCTCCCTCGTTAACTTGCTGCATTTTTGTTAATAAGCATTTATTTTTAGTTTTAACTATATTGGATTAAATTACTTTTTACCTGATGAAAATAGTAAGTGATAAATAAAAATTTCAAATCAAACAGAAAACAATAAATGAAAAGAGAAATTTCTCTCCCTTTGAAGCCTCTGTCCCTATCTTGTCCTCAGAGATAATCAGTGGTATATTCTTCTAAATATTTTCATTTTATCTATACATACACACAGCTATATAAATATATAAAAAAATAAACTATATATAAAATATATATTATATAAAACCATTTTGTTTTGTAATTATATTTGTTTTATTTCACTGAATTTTAATGAACTCTGTTGTTTACTATATTAACCTTAGAGTAGAATTATGAATGTGAAATAGATCAGCAAAAGGAGAAATTACAGGATTACAGAACAAAATAAACTAAAAACATCCAGTTACTAATTAAATTACAACTGATAGTAAGGATTCTTAAATGAGAGGTTTTAGACACAATCAATCATGGAAAATTGTTTTAATGAGAAGAGGGTAGGCTCATTGTGGTAGATGATCACTAGTGATTCCTCCATGTCTCTACTTGCTTCCTATAAGGAAGTGGCATCTATTTCCTCTCCCATGAAGCTTGACAGACTCTGCTATTGCTTGGTCAGTAGAATGAGGCAAAAGTGATGTTACTGCAGTTTTGGCCAATTTTGCTTTTTATTCCTTAGAAAATAAACACCATGTAAAGAAATCTGACTACTTTACTGAAGAGAAAAACCTGATGGAGGCATCATGCCTTTGGTGAATAAGAGACTAAGAGACCCAGCCAGCACCTAGCTATTCCAGTACTCCTGCTGGGAATGTCACTGGTGTCATCTTGCCACTCACAAGCTACCCCAAGCAATACTTTTGAAGCAGACACAAGTTGTCATAGGGTCCTGTCCACATTGCAGAATGGAGAGCCAGAAAATGGTTGTTACTGTTTTATGCTAGCACATTTTAAAAAAGGATATGTTATGCTTGATAGATAAAAGACTGATGTATGAAGGTTGGGTGCTGGCATAACAAAAATCTAAAACCCGTTTCACTGACTTTGGCACAGGGTATGGATAGAGGTTAAAAAAGCAGAGAGACAACTTTAACTCCTTTGAAAAATTAATTTCATTTTTTAAAAGTATTGTTTTGGAACACCTCTAGACTTACAGAAAAGATACAAAAGTGGTAGCATTCTTGTATGCTTTTTACCCAGCTATTCTAATAGAAATAAATTACAGTCATAAAGTAATTATAAAAAGTAGGAAATGAACATAAGATTAAGATCTTTATGAAATTAACCTGTTTTTCTAGTTTTTTTCTTTTTCTGTTCCAGTGTCCAATCTAAGATCTCAGATTATCAGGTGGTTATGTCTCCTTAACCTAGGTTGGAGACTTTTAATGAATGTTGTGTGAATAGTGAGGAAATTGTTATCCAGAGGCTAGAGAACTGGTGCTATGCAGTGGTAAAACGTTTGGCAACAATTGTGTGAGTGTAAAGCATAGGAGATTAAAAAATGTCTCTAATGGACTCGCGGATTTGTCAAGGGAGATTTTCTTCAAGATGAATGTTCAAAGTATTCATTTGGCTTCTTTTAGTGATGCATGATGGTATCACCAGAGAGAGAGAGAAGGAGAGGGAGAGGGAGAGGGAGAGGGAGAGGGAGAG